>JAABKK020055625.1:0-11035 GCA_011634745.2 Catotricha subobsoleta
TTTTCTCAGAAATTAATGGGTGGATAAGGATAATACTTATACTATGTTTTAGAGTGACCGAAACTAGTCGCCGAGCGTAGACCGAACCCGTACAACTTACATGTAGTGCATATAAATAAATTGGATACGAATCCAATTTTAATAGTCTTTCTTATTTTATCCTTTATTAATTACAGCATTGACCAAATATTCTTGAATAACTAGAGATATTACACAGACTATGGAAAATTATATAAACAGAGACCTAACACATATAACTAAGTCTAGTTAATTTTTTTAACATCAACATAGAAAACTCGGGCATCCGAATATTTGACAAAGCAATAAAAAATCATATTCATCTCTGTTATTATGAATTCATTTATACTAATCTGTTGAAAAATCCGACGAAACATTTGCAATTTTATAGTAGCGGGAATGAAGTATTTATAAGCAATCAATTGCTAAAAGCAACTCACTTTTAAAACTTTTGAAAATGATGCTCAAATGAATAAATAGAATCTAAAATTCACCTCCAGAATTCAACAAATTTCGAAGAGTTTAAAGGATTACGGTTTCTTCCAAAGTTTTCTTTGCATTTAACATATGTCAGCGGCGCCGACCTTAAATTCTGCTATGGGTTGCTCAATTCAAAATTTAGACAAATGTTTGGTTTTTGTTGTTTTGTTAAAAAAGATCAAATATACTTATTGAAGACAAAATATTTTTTTTTACTAAATTTTCTAATATTTATGCCTATTACACACGATGCATAATTTCGTACATAATTGTTTGCAAGTGGTCTGTTTTTCCCGTAATTTTGTTATGTCTTTCTTACTTGCACCTACTTGTATGGATATGTTTCTATTTCTTTTTTTTTGCGTGCAAGTTTTTAAGGACGCAAAATTATGTACCGTGTGTAATAGGTATAGATAACAAATTTTTCAAAACTTATAATTAATAGAAAAAAGCATACTAATAAAAATCATAGATGTAAAACCATTTTACTTACTTTTTTTATTAAAAAAAAACCAAGTAATGTTTGCTGTTTAGAATTAGCCATTTTAGAAATGAAATCTATCTTTTAATTATTAAAATGATGAATTTAATTGAAAATTGTAACACGTAACACGTTTAATCAAATGAAGTCTTCGTGAGGATAAATATTAAAAATAAAAGAGTCCGTTATTAGCACGCGTCACTATATCACAAATATTCAAATTCAAATATGCAATATGCATTGAAGATGGTTGCGGTTTGTGATCGTTCGAAATGAACATTTCGAAATGTACAATTCGAAATGTTTAATTTCAAATTGTGGTTTTTACGATAATTGATAATGTTCAATTCAAAAATGGACATATTTATTGCACTTAAGTTATTAAAATCAAAGGATTTCTATGTACAACAAGTGTTAAAAGAAAAATTTCTTTTATTTATTATATTATTGAAATTATTTAATTGTAAGAACA
The DNA here is from genome assembly GCA_011634745.2 of Catotricha subobsoleta. Classification (NCBI taxonomy): domain Eukaryota; kingdom Metazoa; phylum Arthropoda; class Insecta; order Diptera; family Cecidomyiidae; genus Catotricha; species Catotricha subobsoleta. The sequence goes on from JAABKK020055625.1 coordinate 1,452, forward strand.
ATATATAAAGGGCTATAATTTGTCCATTATTCAATCGCTATGTCTTTGTATTTATTAAATAATACAGATCAGTGCTATGGTAAAAAGAGTATAATACATAATTTACTTTCATCTCGTCTGAATATAATTAAATTTTGGCTATGATGTAGTATTGTGGTAACGTGAAAAATGTTTGTTATGTGAGAAAAATTACAAATTAGTAAATTAGTAAATTTAATTGATTAAATATTGAATAAAAATGTATTAATTCAATTTATAATGTTATCATTTTCTATGGGTTGCTTATCATATGGAGAGCTATCCGAACCAAATTCTATGGGTTGCTCATGTACCCCGGGCTACCTGGAAGTCGGCGCCACTGACATATGTATGAGAAAAAAATTATAAATAAAATGTCGATATGACAAAATCCATATATTTGGCAGCATTTTTCATGAATTGACTTGACAACTTCAATATTTGTTTTTAAATTTCAAAACGCACAGTGAGAAAAAAACAACCAGTTAAATGTAATGCTATCGCAAAAGAAAACAGCGTATTCGTTTAACAAATAAAAAAAGAAAAAAAGAAACGTGTTTGTACTTCCTCCGTTTTATGTCAATATGTGTACGTCTAAGCATAATATATACCCCATTATAAATCTGAAAAACATCTGTGACCAATTTTCATAGAAAGTAGACTTAATCTACATCTCCTTATATAGCGCGCCTGTTTATATTGTAAAGTATAAATTCAGTGAAAATATGTAGGTTTTTTTTTGTCATTACAAATAACACTTCTCAAGTCAGGCATGATGTTTATTACTCTTTGAATTGTAGATAAAAAAAAAAAAATTATAAAAGAAAAAGAGAAACTAGAAACCTAATTTAGAACGATTAAAAATAAACATATGGCAATATTCAATTGGCAAATATTTAGTTAAAAAGATTCATTTTTTTTATCTTATCTTGGTATGGAAGACTTTTATCTGGCCATCATATAAATTATGATAAAAAAGTTAATACAATTCAATAAATTATAACAATCAAAATATAGTCAGAATTTGAATTTGTTAAACTTTAATAAATTTCAACTCAATTATATTTACACTATCTGTAGTCGGGGTGGTCATAACGACCATAGCCAGACCAAATGTTAAACCGCAATTATTTCCAATTAGTAAAAGCCCAAAAATTATTTCGATAATAACTGTTTTCATTTCACAAAATGATATCGCTTTGTTCTATGACCGGCTTGCTTACTGCCAACCTCCCCATCCACAGGAAAATACTACTACAGCAATTTGTGGTTAAATGTAGGTTCCTCACAAAATAAATGTGTACAGAATATATATATATATATTGTGTTTTGTTGTATTACGTTTAGTGTCAGTTTGAATATGAAATAAATATAAAATCACATGCCTAATTAAAAGGGTTAAAGCAACATATTGTTTATACAGAGTACGGTTAGCTGTTGCTGTATAACATTCGTTTGGTATAATACTAAATGCATGAATCCTATTGTTTGTTATATATAAAGTATTCATTATAGTTAATAACAAATATACTCTGGCAAAAATTGCGCCCTTTATTTTTAGCAAATAACACTTGTTATTGTCAAAACTCATCATTCGAAATTCTGTTAGGCAATCGTACGTATTAGGGTGGAGCCATTTCTATTTTTATCATATGTTTTACAACGGTTTCATTTTAGTTTTGAGTTTGGTAGTCTGACTAATGTCTTTGAAAAAAAAAAAGCGAAACCTTGTGGCTTTTTTTTAAACACGATATATTTTTTTTTAAGCACAAGGTTCCTTTTCTAACAACAAGGTTTATTTTTTTAACTGCGAGGTAACAAAAAAAAAAAACAAACCGCTAGGTCAAGCATTCGGTATAGCATCTCATTACGACTTTTAAAGTTTGTTGAAATTTTTTATCTAACTTCATAGAACTACGAGTTTATCGATTGTTATCGATCTTTATAAATCCTATACATCGATATTTAAATATCTTTATAAAGAACAATAATAATCTATGTAGTTCTATATCTATATATATAAAGATAGAATTTTCATAAAACTTTAAAGATTGTTATATTCAATAATTTTTCTGACATCAGGAGAAAAAAACTATGATAAAATGTAAGTAAAAATCGCTTCACCCTAATAAATATTTTATGCTATAACCGATGCCTATATGATTTTTGTTAAGTTGAGTTTTTGATGGAACGGGGAAAAAAACGCCTGAACATTAGTATCAGAATATAGAATATATTGAAAAGAAATGGGGAACGCTTGGTAGCTATAGTGTCTATGATTTGCCACGCGCTGATTAAAATTGGTACTAGAAAGTGTGTTGTTTTTTGGATGGCTCTAAAAACAGTTATAAATCTTGTTCGAAAAATAAGAAATATGTGAGCCGAAATTAAATTCCATAATCCTTTTTTTTATAATTATGGACAACAATCATTAAATCAAAGTAATTACTCAATACTTATGTGTTTTTTATGTATTTAAGTATTTAAGGTCGCATATAACCAGGAATATAACATTAGGCATTATAATATAATGATTATATATGTACGAGTGTAATAAATTCCGATGAAATGATCAATCTGCGCTTCAATTTTACGAAAAGAAATTGAAATGAAAATAAGATATATCATTTCTTCTTAGTTTGTGTGCATAGGGTAATCATCAAGGTATTGTACTCGAGTCTAATAGCTTTCTTGGTTTTTACCTTTTCTTAAATATAAAGTAAACATATTTCTTTATGTTTAAGTAGCTAAGCTGTTATGCAGATATATAATTTTTATTATTTAATACCAGAAGTTAAAAATATTTGCGATTATCGCGAATATAATAAAAGAATCAAATATACCGGAAAGGTTTTTTTTTTTGGTTATATGTCAATTGGCCGAGTCAAATTGGTCGATAGTCAGTTGGTCGATTATACAAATTGGCCGATTGTATAAATTAGAAGAACTTTGAAAAGAGTGAAGTAGTACTATATGTTAGAATGATGAAATCGTAGCAAGGTCGATTTATACAGAATATATTTTCTGCTGAGCCCTAGCGGGGGAACTATGAAAAGAGTAAAATAGTGTTAGATGTCTAGAATGGTATTATTTTAGAGCTTAAAATACTTTACGATTTGCCATCGGCCAATTTGTATAATCGGCCAATTGTTTATTGGCCAACTTGACTGGGCCAATTGACCGATCACCGTTTTTTTTAGTACTTCTAACACTCTCGATTTATCACTCTACCATAGAACTACAAAGAAAATAGAACTGACATATTTTTGGATTTAGTACCTCCTTCCTTGTGGTGTAAAAAGGCAATACATAATTGGTTTTTTTTATTATTAAACACATTAGTTAGTTGTGTTATTTAATAAAGTTTTTAATAGCTTAGCTTAGGAAACGTATACTGTCTTACATCGACTTGGCTACCATTCCACCATTCTGAACATCTAGCACTATTTCACTCTCTTCATAGATCCCCCGCTAGGGTTCAGCAGAAAATAAGTTCAACAAATATAATATTTATAAGCCTTAATTAAATTGTCTCGGAACAATTACAAAAATGGGGACGAATTTGTAATGAGAACGAATTTGTACTGGGGACGAATACTCCGGGGACGAATATTTCCGGGGACGAATATTTCTGGGGACGAATATTTCTGGGGACGAATTATCCGGCGACAAATTATCCACAAACCCTTTGCTTGTGGGAATGTCGTATAGAAAAAAAAATAGTTTTCGTAATACAGAAAATAATCAGCGAATAAATTACTACATATAATTAAAACGTGAACAAACATATTACATATTACATTACAGAAATATAAGAAGAAAATATGAAAAAAGAAAGGACGTGCATAACAAAGAGAGTTTTATAAAACGGATAACGCATTTTAAATATAGATATATATCTGTGCAAATATTTGCTCGACTAAAGTAGGTACTTCTACAAGTCGATGAAAATAAATATATTTGTTTTTTCTTTTTTCTTTTCAATTTTTTTTTTTTTTTTGTGTTTTTTGAACCGAACATTATCTTCAATGATGTCTTTATAAACTGGATGAGAACGACGTAACCCCATTGAAAATGTGTACTTACCGAAAATCATGTTTTAACATTTTCAATGAGAAAAATCATTGAGATGGAAAAGGTCTCGAAGGATTTTCTTCGTTTCACCATTATTTTTCCATTTGGTATTTCTAAAAAAAAAAAAAACCGACGATCCACTTAAGCACAGTGATTAAATAATATTATTGAAGAAAATTGAAAATTGGTTTTCTCATTTACGCACATTCTAGTTATTGTCCATGTATTTTTAGAAAATGTGGTTTTTAAAATTAACATTATGTTTTTGAATTCAATTCAATACTCAAAATATTTCTTATTTTAATTTTAATTAATTATTCGACTCAAGATATTTATTTTTGAATTATACGCGGTTCTTCATTCATTTATCGTCTTTATTTGGATCTTTTTAATATTAATAATATTTCATATTATACAGGGTGTCTCATAACAAAAGGTACAAACTTCTGGGACGTATTCCTGGGGTCATTCTAAGTCGAAAATATGATTATTTTTTTCCGAATTCGGAGTATTTTCGGAGTTACAGCCATTTGAAGTCAGTTTAGGACACATTTTAAAATGATCACAACTTCTACAAATCGTAACTATTTTCAACGTTTGTGGGCTCGTTGCAAAGGCTATTAAATAAGCTAAAGAATGACCCCAGGAACACGCCCCAGAAGTTTGTACCTTTTGTTATGAGACATCCTGTATATTAGGTACATATCGCCATCGGTAAGTTTGGTAGGGTGAATCGAATTTTTTTTTCGTGCCATCTAATCATTATTCTCTGAATTGCATTTTGTATTCTGATTCACGTGCTAAAAGGATTTTGAAAATAAATGCGATCTTCATTATATATTAAATATTATTAAAGAGTGAAATACTATGAACAAAAGATCAGATATATTAATCATACCTTTAAGAATTATACTAATATTTTACATAAATTGTAATTCCTAATGTAATAAACATATCAATATATATACAAAACTTTCAAAAAATCTTTTTATATGATGTAACATCAAAATCAGTGTAATATCGTGTCAGTTCTCTTCGAGATTTTCTTTTATATTAAAGAAGTAGTATGTTATTACTCAAGATTATTATTTGGAAACTCTTTAAAATTTTAGTGCGAAAACTACATAGAAATGTAACATAAGTTTTGAAATTTTTGGTAATAATTTCGTACAATGCACCACAAATATATATTTTACAAGTTAGAACTCTCCTGAATCACAATTTTAGAAATGGCAAATTTTGACCAAAAAAAAAAAAAAACAACCGTAAATTATGTTATATTTCCATGAAACGGCCCGATAGAATAACATTTTTAAAACGATATAGCGAAGAATTCTGCATATATTTATATACATTTTTATTTCCTTATCTTCCATATTTTTTGAAAATCAAAAAACGCTAATAGGCACTTTCGTTTACTGCATATTAATAAAGTTCAGTAAAGTTGTTAATACCAATAACTTCTAAACAGAGAATCATACGGAAAAATCATCTATAACCGACCTCCACTTAAATTTGAACAATACAACTTTTCTTCTTACATTATGACCCCTTCCGGCACACGCTTTTGTTTTCAGGGAGGGGTACATTTGAAAAATTAAGATAGGGTATTTTTTTTTCCACCATCGAGAATTGCAAAACGACCTCAATTCTGAAATCAAAGTAGGGTAATTTTTCCAAACCTAAAAATGATACTATTTTGTTCAAAATCGAGGTAGGGTAGTTCACTAAAACTTAAAAAACATACTATTTTCTGTTCAAAAACTTAAAAAAGATACTATTTTCGCCAAAATCGACATAGGGTAATATTTTTTTCAAATCTCAGGGTGGGTTACATCCCCCCCCCACTGTGCATGTATGGGTACACCTATAAAAAACTTTACTGACCTTTACTAATATGCAGTAAACGAAAGCGCCTATAATGTAGTGAAGCAAATAAAAGAACGCGGCTTTTATAATTTTATTATAGCCAAAAAAAAAAAAATCAGTATATTTAAATGAATTTTATATTTCAATTTATTTAAAGTAATAAATAAATCACAATGCATTTTATATTATAACTAGAAATACCAGAAAGTTGTAATACATATTAGAAAACTAATCGGGTGACGGGTTTAATTAATTCAGACTTAGATTTGTTTTGCTCTACAGAAAGTTGGTTGTTTTACAGAAAATGGGCGGGGGAGTTGATCAAATTAAATTCACAATACATATTTAAATTCGATTTGTTATACAAACTAATATCATCATCATTAACACAATTATAAATTAAATTTACTCTGGAAAGTAATAAATTTTCTTATTCATGATTTTTGATTAAAAATTCCAATTATCAGTAGTCGAATCAACCCTAACAATGTAAAACTACAATGTAATGGAAGCTCCATCTAATTCATTAGAATATGAGTTGCTATTGTACATCTCGTACAAGCACCGCAGTCATTTTTCATCATAATTCTACATAGAAGAGATGAAACAAACATTATCCGTTCAATGAATATTAAATATAAATATACGATTTTAGTTCAGTCAGTAATTCAGCATACTCGAAAGATGAACAATGTAGTGTATTTGAGTATAAGACTATAATTCTTTATGAAATTATTGGTAAAATCGTAACGAAAAATTGTTATCCTATGAAGGGATTTTACAGTATTAGCTATGAGAATGCTTATAACACTTCATTTTCTATAATTATTGAGGAAAAAAGTTAAAGAACTATTTGTTATCACTACTATATTCTCTTATAACGAATTCAAAAACCGTTTTTTTTTCGAGGCTTGCAATTCCGAATAATAGACTATTTTCAAGAAGCAAATGTTCATTGTTGGCAATAAACATTTTATTTAAAAAAAAAAAAAAAAACAAGCTGCCAATTAGAGATTGGTACAGAACTTCATTTTTGCGAGTATTATCTTCATAAACAAAAAGAAAAATAATAATCCCTAGCATTATTTTATCTTTCAATTAATTCTCGTTTTTCTCAATAATTAAGCAAATCCTGAGAAAAAAAATTAATAATTTTTTTAAATTTTATTTCGCTTTTTATCGGGATTGGGTGGACGGACAAAAATGACCCACCCACCGTCGGAGTGAGCGTGCTTGAAAATTATATATGTATTGATTTTGATCAGTCTAGTTTTTCGGTTCAAAAAAATCAAAAAAAACAAAAAAAAAAGATTTTTTGTGTGCATTTTTATTTTACAAATTCGATCAAATATGATGAAAAATTTCATAAAATTAAAAAACCTTAAATGCAGAATAAATTTGTTTTCAATTTTGCACATTTAGCACATTTCAGGATTCGCTTAAGTAATGAGCAAAATGAAAATTAATTGGATGATAAAATAATGCTAGGGATTATTATTTTTCTTTGTTTATGAAATTAATGCTCGCAAAAATGAAGTTCTGTACCAATCTCTAATTGGCAGCTTGTTTTTTAAAAGAATTATATTATACATATTTTTGTTTCTGTTTGAACTTTGTCTCAATTAAATAAATAATACGATTGGTTGTTAATGATTATATGTTTCACTTGAAATTAATTATTTCACATATTTCGATAAAATCAAAATAATGAGTCAGTTATTTGGAAATAGAAAATATATATTGTTATATCTACCATATTTACCATATAATCAAAATGCAATCATAAATCACAAGAATATATGCACACAACAACAAAATAAGAAAATAAACTCAACTTCTTTCATTAAACGATATAAAAACGAACAATTTATTATCACCTTGTGTTTTTCTTATCTCTATTTATTTTACTTCATTTTTTTTTTTTTTAAAGTAAACTCTCCCCCAAAACGCAATTAAAATTAACATAACAATGAATTTTATTTTCTCGCACTTAGTTAAAAGTCAACCAACTCAACTTAACTGACTTCGACTATAATTCATTTAAACTTTATGCAATGTACTTTTACTTACTTACTTTATTTTAAATATTTTATTATTTTCAAGTAAAGCTTATGCCGCCATGTACAGAAAACGCGAAAGCATATGGAAAAAAACATGACAATTGAGTTTGACTATTTTCTTTTTCTTTGGCACAGCAGGCGGAAAATTTATTACACTATTTTCTTTTGAACATCTTATACCCAAGCACTGTAGACTTTCTATTCATTTTTTTTTTTGCTTCGGTATGGAAAGATTTATATTGCGAGAAATGACTTATTGGCTTTTCTATTATTTTCACTTTTTTTTTACATAGGTACTTATTTCTCATAATTTTTGATTTATAAAATAGGAAAATATAGGTTGACAAAAGTACTGTGTGGTTCAGTACATATTTTAGCGAAGTTTTGAAACGGAAAATATTTGGTTTTTTTTTCTGACTTATGAATTCATAATTTATATGGAATAAAAATAAGCAATTGATTTTTATGATCTTTCTAAGCAGACAACTAGCGAATTTTACTTCATTATTGAAAAAAATAGGGATATATAGGGATCGATGTTTTTTTTCTTTGGCTTTTTCTTAGGATTAGCCTGGACGAATTTTGATGATTGCGACAACTTCAAGAGGCTCAAGCACATCGAAATTTAACTTATTTTCATAATCATTTATACACGTTACTCAAAAGACCAAATACTACTCAAAACATGATGGTACCGGCAGTTCTGAAAAATTCGATCCACCCTATTGATGATGTTTATATCTTTTGGTATGGTAATCCCCACATGAACCGCCAACGCTAGAAGTGAAGTTTGAATAGTATATTTTCTAATTAGCGGCCAAGCCGCTTAATAACTCTTCCTGATACTGCTTCTCATTATTTGCCATCCACTTTTCAAGGATTTATCCTGCGTTTCCATTGTTAATTTAAATGCTAGGTGGTATAAATCTTTTGAAGCCATATTTACAAATTGCATGTTAGCATTTATTTATGTGACAAATGCACCTATTGGAGGGTTTTCTTTGGTGAATTGCTACTTAACTTAGATATCCATAAAATCAATAGACCCGGAACATTAGTTAAAGCACGTCTCGTTATTGGATCGACTAAGTCCGGATGTTTCCACAAGCGAATTATAGAAAATATCATCGGTGTTGGTTCAGTGGCACTGAGACTGTAAGTAAACCGAATATATAGTTATACTTCATATAGCCAGGGGATAAAATAACGTGCAGTTGGGCACAAAATCTGCAATAAGCCTGAAAAAATACGCAGTCAGGAATCTCAGTTTCAGCACTTCAGCAGTCAAAATTTTTACACCCAGCTATGCATAATAATTTAACTTCAGGTTATTAGAGCTGAGCTTTGATTTAGAGAAATTTAGAGAAAATAGAAAATAGGAGGTTTTTTTAAATTTTCAAAATACGATTTGCATACAGCGCGGTATTTGAAAAGACTGCAGAATTTTTTTTGTTTTTTTTAGCTCTCAAGCGGTGCGCACGCTGGGTTAGACTGTCCCAGAAAAAACACTTTTTTCGAAAAGTTAAGCTCCCAGGGCATTTTCTTATACCATTACACTCCAAA
>JAABKK020055636.1:27379-38213 GCA_011634745.2 Catotricha subobsoleta
GAATAAAAATAAATAATAATTTCAGGGTTCGGTTTAAAATTTCCTGAACCGCCTTCTGAGGTTCACGGTTCGGTTCAGCCTAAAATAGGCGGTTCGGGCGGTTTCGTTCGGTTCAGAGCAGTTCGGTTTGATTCACTGGTTAGGTTCTGGTATAATAAGCTTAAATTGAAGTCAACTTTTTTATTGTCACTCTCACTGTCCCACCGATCCCTTAAATATTTGAATTAACATTGGTAAATGTCCTAAAAATATATTGAAAGCATTTCCAAAATCATCAGAAAAAAACATTGTAAAATATAAGTACGTAAGTATTTAATGCACGAACACTCCGAATCTATATTGAATCTGCATCATAAATGAAATACGCATTTATTTTATTATTTTTGTGGTTTTTTACATTCTCGATAAAAAAAAAGATGTAGGCGTCCCAAAAATATTATAAAAGCAAACCTGTGGTGTGAAGGTCGAATAATAATAATTTCAACTCTTTTCTTTATAAACAAAAACATTTTAAAAACATTTTCGAAATACATACATATATACCTACACACGGCAACAGCCAGCATGGCATGACTTATGACACATCTTCATGAAAGAAAAATGTAAAGAAAAAAAAAAAGAAGAACTATTTATCTTAAAATGAATAAAATATAGAAATAGGTATTTGTATTTCATATATGTGACAGAGGTTTAAGATGTTGTCTTATGGTCGATGATTCACAATATTACTATATTAATATACTATAGCATAAAATTTAAAAATAAAGGAGTTTCATTATCATAAAATTACAAAATACCAAATGCAATAAATTTGCATTTGATTATCATAATTTTCATCTCTATATTCAATTAGCAAAATGTTTCAAATCTATTTTTATAAAAATGTATTTTTATGAATGACTTTCGGACTGCACAGGAGCTCTTATTTCCGTCTTATTTAAAATTTTCAAAAAAAAATTATACATTTTATTTTCTCTGCTTTTTGGAAATTTTAAATTTGCTAAGTTTTTCCACTTATTGATCATGATATTCTTGCAGTAGTAGTTAGATTGCTTTTCGAATTACAGTGAAACCTCTCTAATTTGAGGGATGGTTTGATTATAGACTATAGACTTTTATGTTTTACCAAGATTTTTTTTAGTTTTTCGGTATATTTGATTACTCCGAATTATTTTCCCAAATATTTAATGTATTTTGTCCTAATAATTTACCTTCGATAAAGTCTACATGGTCTGACACTTTCAGACATGTTATATCTTGCACTGTGCATGAAAATAATTCAATACATTCAAAAATGATATTATTGTCTGATTAAATAGCGCGCTATTGTACAATAAATTTACATACACATAGCTACACTCTACAGACACTATACAAAACTCAATTTCATCGTATACAGTTTCAAAAAGTTTATTCTTTATTTTTATTTAATAAATACAATTGAGGAATGAATACACAAGATAAAGACGAAGAAAGAAAGCAAGAAATAAAAATGGTTAAAATTGTTTATGGTGTGTAACTGTTAACAGTTATCTTGTTTTCTTATACATTTACACCTCGATTTATACACCGTGAATATTTATCAATATTTTCAATGTAGAAAACATTGAACAAAATTTCGCATTCAATATTTTTTTAACTTTAGATTTTAGAATTACCATCAAATTAATAGGCATAAAGTTACTTTTTCATTATTTCATTATTCTTATGTTTTGTGAATAGAATTATAACCGCTACTTATTTATTGTTATTGCCTAACATTTGTAAATTGTAGTTAAGGTTGAATATTTTAGCAATCATATAATATTTAATTGAATGGAAATGAGTAATATTTTGATTTACACAATATGAATTTTTGGTTTTAGGATGTATTTTTGTCCGCTTTATGATAAGATAATTATATAAATATTGAAACAAGATAACATTTGTGATTGTGTTGATAACAAATTATTTATTAGATATAGAATATTGTGTATATTTAAAACTGACGTTTGGACTTTCTTTGATCATAGTTTGTAATTTCATTTTTTGAACTTTCTATAGTCAAGATACTAACAATTTGCTTTCTTTGTGAGTTAAGTTCAATGCTGACTAAGGTATGTAAAATCTATTAAACCTAGACGTTATATCGAAAAGTTTAACATTTGCCATTAATCTTTTAGATAATTGGGAACAAATTTCAAAATCTGTGATGCAACCCAATTTCTAGTGTCACAATTGCACTTGACTGAACGTATTTACGTGCACGTATGTGTTCAACGACTTGCTACAATGTAGGTACTCCGATGTATGCGCTTCACTAGAAATTGCGCATATAAAATAATTTTATAAAAAAAAAACACATTTTGCAATCTTTCACGAACATACGAACCAATATTGGTTACAATTATGATAAAATTTGAGTACACGACTGTAAAAAAAAAAAAGAAATAAACATGAAACGAGAAAGAAAATTATCATAATTAAAAGTACTACTTAAATAAAGTACAATTCATCAACAATTATAACCATTAATTTATCACCTCATTAAAATATATTTAAAAGTCTAATTCCAAATATTAAACAATGACATGTCATTTATTAATATTATATATGAAAATAACCTACATATTCAGTAAGTATTTAATTTAGCTGGTTTCCCCATGGTTTCAACTGTGTGTTTAAGATATTGTTTATACACAAAAACTAATTTGAATTTGTAGTGTTCTCCCATGACAATTGATGTATATTTTGACCAAAAATTTAAACAACGAAACAAAAAAAAGAAAATAGAAAAAAGTAAGAGACTAACTATCTCATATCAACCATAATGGATTGAAAGCAATTTTACTTTCTCACTATCTTTATACTGGGCACTCTGTGATTAGTCTTAGGCATTATTTAAATACATTTCATTAAAAGAAATTGGTTGGTAAAGTTTAAGCATTTGATAATGAAGAGAAAATCTATCTAAATTTCACAAAATAAAATAAACTACTTCGTTTGACTGTTTTTTTTTTTACTTATTTTTTTTTTTATCTCGTTCACGCATAGATAAATTTTTTAACAAATTGTAAATAGCTCTTATACTTATTTCTTTCCATTTTTTTTTCTTCGGTTCGCATTGAAAGCATTTTTAAACATTTTACCATAAAATTTGTATTAATAGGCTTCCATTTCAAGTAGAGTTTCTTTTCAAATCATTTGATTTTAAGTTTTCGGAATCAACATTTTCTTCTCACGACTATTTTTTTTTTTCGTTGGCTAAATGTAAAATTATAAAAATAAATAAATAAAAGTTATACAGAACTGTTGAACATTTCAACATAACTGCATTTCCATAAACACCGAAAAATACAATATAGGTACTTTTTTTTTTATGTATTATTATTATTTTTGCGAAACTAACTTTACTTTACTTACTTAAACTACAAACATTTTTATAACACATAAACTTGTTCTTTACGGCATATTTTGTGAGTTGTATGTTGTAGTTTTATGTAAAATGAAATGAAAAAAAAAAAAAAACCAAATAAGAAAACATTTTTGGGTATATTAATAATATTGTGTAGTTTTTTTGAAAGAAGATGGATGAAAAATTGTAATCGTGAGGTCATCAACTTCTTAATTTTAATAGTGTTCAAATGAGATATGATGAACTGTTGGTAAACAGAATTCATTTTTTGAATGTTATATGGGCTTATAATTTATGAAAAGCACACCCAAGAAATGAATTCGTAACAAAATGATATTTATGGTCTTTTTTTTTATATTTTTAGTTTTTAAGTTGACCCGGGCATTCGGTTGTTTGGTCATGTTTCTATATATTATTTTTGTGATACAATAATATTTTTGAAAAGATTTTATTTTATTTTTTTTACAAAACAGTATTAAGAACAAACTCTGCTACGTATTAAGTATAAAATTCGTTGAAAGAAACAGAAGGCAAAGTATTTATTTGAAGAATAGTTTTAGTGGATGTTTGAATGCTATAGAAAACCGTATGTGACTTTTCGAGAAAAAAAATCCTATACAAAAGACACTTAATATGGATGAACGTGCCTTTTGCTGTATACTTCAGGAACACTCATACGTTTTGCTTTTTTTTCTCTTCACGGACGTCTCTGCCTAGTTTGAAACGTAGACAGATCCACTTGTATTATACTGTGTGCATGACGATAAGGCACAATATAACAACACTTAATTAATAATATTTTACTGCTTATAATGTTCATTATCATATTTTTTATAAAAGGTATATAAAATATTTGCATACTGAAAATTATTTACATTAATTCCCCATATGGCACCCTTCGTAAATTTATGGTAAAACTGGAGAATATAGTAAGGACTTATTTTGACCAGTTCACATATTTTCAGGATAATGACATTAATAATTACATAATAGCAATTTTATCGCCCCTTTGGCTCATCACGCACTTCCGTGGTCTGTAACCATTTTTAATGCAAACTGTACTTATGTCATTTATTGTGGAAAGGCGTGCAGATGGTGGTATATTTACTTAAAATGTGTGCTTTACAGGTTGGTCGTTACCTAGATAGATTTTATTTCGTTATATGCAAGGCTAAGCATAGCCCATGTTATTTATATACTCTCAGTGCGTAGGTTCATACATGCATAGCAGATATTTATTAAATAAAAATACTTATTTGAAAATAATTCGGCACAAACCGTCCACTGCCATCAAAAATCAAAATCAAAATTTATATGGAATTCTTTTCAATTCACATCAAACCACACACTCACATTTTTCATCTCATTTTTTTTTTCTTATGCAGAAGGCACAGTGCACCACAGTACCTGCTTGCTTATGCAGCTGCACAACAAATCACAACACACAAATAGATTTTTGTGCAAAGCTATTTCATTTCTACAAAACACAAAAATAAAAATTTAAAAAAAAAAACAGAATTTTAACTTGTTTTTCTTGCATTGTGAATGTTGAAAAGAAAGTTTAGTTCATCTATCATCAATTTAAACACGCAATGTCGCCGCTGCACAAATATAATATTGGGTGAGCATTAGTGCGAGAAAGAAGAAGTAAATAAAATTAAAAAAAAAGCAAAACAAGAGTTTCATTTAACCTAAAATAGAAATAATATGTCTGCCATCCCAAACTAACAAAAACAAGTGCTTTTGGTACACACTTGCATATTTGTAATAGAGATTATACTAAATTTATCTCTTGAATTAATGTAGAAGTGCGCATTACTATTGTAAAAGGTACGATCTCTTGTAAAACATAAATTCAATTCAATTACATTATTTTTTTTTTTTTGCGTAATTCAACTTGTTAAGTATTGCATAGAAACAAGTAAATCATGCATTTTCCAAGTACATAAAAAAAAAAAATTACAAACGAAATACCAATATTTAATTATACAAATTGTATTACAAATAATAAACCATTGTTTTCCTTTTAATTTTAATTTAATTATAAATTACATACCTATTCTGTAAAAAAGGGGGTCAAATTATCCAACATAGTATGATTTCCGTAAGAAATATATTCAAACAAAATAAACTATAATCAAATTAACACTCAAAACACACTCAGATTTCAGATACACTGTGGTTTTTGAAAAAATTGTGTGATTATTTTTGCACAATAATTATTACAACATATTAATCAATTATTGTATTGTTTTGTTGTTGTTCAATATAAACAAACCGAAAAAAAACAAACACCATCACAATCTTCTAGTTTTCTTTTTATTATTATCTTATTTTTAATTTATTAATTATAAACAAAATTGATTGAACTTTTCTATATTTTTCAGCTGAATTATAAATTTTGAATGAAAATTTATTGACAGCCAATAAGTACTCATATAAGAGTTTAATAATAGAGTCGCGACGAACAAGAAATAAAATTAAAAAAATTGTGTAGAAACAACGAACTATACTCAACAGCAGTTCTCTTTAAACTAAGCTCAAATGAATAAAATGAGAACGAAACGAGTATTGCCATATTGCCAGCAGTTAATAATAATTTTAGGCTTGGCGTTAAAGTTACTGCGAACAATCGCAATGGTTTGCGTTTCTGTTCGTATGAGATTTTTTTTTTTACATTGGTATTGAAGAGAAAGAAATCGACGGAATTAAACGTTCACATTGACGCTGGATACATTAATAAAGTTAAAAATGACGTTAAATTATCAGTAAATAGCAGTATAGTTGGTTATCTGGCTTCTATCAAAATTTCTCTCTTTACAAAACTGTTCGCCTATATAATACTTTTATGTTCTTTGATTATTTTCGTGGTTTTTATATAAAATGTTTGTTTACTAGAATTAATATGTATGTAAAATGTAGTAGATTAGTGTTTATAACATCTCATCTCCATTTGAAAATATGGTTTTTTTTATAGAAACATTTAAAATTATTATTGATTAGTAATAATACCTACCTATTATTCCGTTTGTTTTACAATTACATATTTGTTTATACATAATTACATATACGAAATTTTGTATATGTGTGAGTAAAAATATTGTTGTATATGTATTGCACTTAGATGTATCTCACAACAGGTTAGATAAGGATAGGTTGACCAATCACAACCAGGGAGTCAGAACGTTCCTTTTTGGTTCCGGAGCGGTTTAGGCTTCTGTACGCTTAAGCATTAATATTTTAATTTTATACGATTATTTATGGTATTTACAGCTATCTAGAAAGCGGTTACATTTTAATATTCGTGATGTTTTGACTGAGTTACAGTTTTCGAAAGTTAAAAAAAAAAAAAATCTGAATTTTTTTCTGATTTCCTTCCGGAGCGTTCCGGAGGCGATTATTCTGTCACGATACCCCGAATATTAAAATGTAACCGCTTTCTAGATAGCGTAAATACCACCAATAAACGTATAAAATTAAATTTCGAAAAAAATAAAGCTTGTGCGGACAAGCCTGAACCGCTCCGGAACCAAAAGGAACGTTCCGACTCCCTGATCACAACCAAGTTTAATCCGAACAATTAGGCAGTTAGGGCAAATGGCGTAAACGTATAAGCTTATAAAAATAATTAAATTCGACATAAAATAAGCAGAGTTTAACCATAAAGTCGCGTTAATTATAACTAATGTAATTTACAAAAATGTTATGGTCAAACTTCGCGTATTTTCCTCGAATTATATTGTTTTTCTATGAAATTTGACACTTCTACGTTCATGTTAACGTCTACGCTTACGTTTACGCCATTTGCCTTAACTGCCTAATATAGCTGAATAAAAACTGTTCCGGTTAAATTTGGTGGTGAATGATCAGCCTAGAAAGGGCTAATGAAATGGTAACCGGAAGTAACATCCGAGAAAATATAAGATAACTACTACACAAAAAATTTACTGATGTCTAATTCCCACTTATTTTAGAATACAAATATTTCCCCAATTCAACATTTGCCAACATTGGTTTAAATTTTCCATTTCTCAACAAATCATACTCAAAATATTTATGGAGATAACAAAAATAAGCAGGGGTCGATCATAGATAAATTTTCTGTGTGTATTTTCATTTAAAACTTATTTTATATTTGTGCGATAAATACTTAAATATTTTCTCAGGTCATACTCAAAAGCATAGCTTTAAATTCCCATTATATACCTTCGATACACTTTAAAGTTAATAATCATTTTCCTTTAAAAATCTAAAAAAATTCACATAAATTTCAATATGTTTCTAATAATAATGTCAGTTGTTGAAAAAATTTTATAATTGTATCTCACAAAAATGTAATATGTTAAACAAAATACTTAAATGAATAAAATGAATGAAAAAATGAATATAAAGTTAATAAGCATTCGCAATGCTTGAACTCAATCTAATTCTAAATCAATCTTTAGAATTTAATTGAATAAAAGATAAAATAGAATACAGGAAATTAAACACATAAGTATTCGGTTTATTTCCAAATTGGAATTTAAAATGCCGCTAGTGGCGAAATATTTTTGAGATTGAATTTTTCACGGTTTCTTCCTCCAGAGGCAATTCATTTCTTCTTCGAAGATTTTTTATCTCGCTAAAGAGTATTTTTCTTACCTCATACGTTCCATCTACTACTCTTAAGTCAGATATGTCCAGTATATGGAATGAAACACAGAAGTCTTGTATGCCATCCTTAATATACCGCAACATCAGACTGTTTTCTTTAGAATACATCTTATAAATAGGTACCTATAAGCTTATTATAAATGAAACAATTACAATGGGCATTAAGTGTTATATATTATATTATATATTATAAACGAGGTAACATTTAATATTTTCACTATACAACATTGCATGTTCTCTGCCTGCCTATTCATTTATTTCTCGTATTTACAAATTGTTTCGTTACTTCAAACTATAGTCTTCAAACACTAGATAATTATTCATTCAATTATAGCAATCGCTCGATTTGCATAAGATTATCAAAAGGCGCGAAAAAAAATATAACAAAAATATTCTTCAGAGATCTAGATTATAATAACAATTTATCATTTTTTTTTGTTCATTGTTCTTGGAGAGCATATTTGTTCAAAATTTCGTTGCTTTAAGTTGTTTTTATGGTTCTTCCTCTTGATTCGGAGTAGGAATAAATCGAAAAAAAAAGCTGGAAAAAAATTCATTATCATACAGAATATTTCTTTATGTATTGTATGTAAAAGCAGTGTAGAATATAATAATTTTCGTTTGTAGAAAACCAAATTTTTTTTAAAGACCTGCGGCGCGTATTTAAGTAGCAAAACATAATTTGCAAAAGAAATGAAATGCGGCTGTTGTTAATAGATGCGATTTTTTCGTGATTTCAACAAATTATGGTTGCTGGTTGCTGCTATATTTTTATTTTGTTAACTAAAATATTTAATAGGAAAATATATAAACAATCTCGGAGAATATTGATTATAAATAATATTATTAAGCGGCTTTTATGTTCAAGGTCGTATTCAGTTTTATTGTTTTATTTTTTTTTTTTAAATAGAAACTAATTTGCTTTTGAAGTAGCGGCGCCCGTTTAATAAATTATTAAATACTTAAGTGATGATTAGATTTTTATTTCGCGTTCGTTTTGTTGTGTTGTTAATATGTACTACGAATAGCCAATGGCTATTAAATTGAGGTTCCTTCGTTCCTTTAATTTTTTTTTCTTTTTTTTTAAAAACAATAAATCATTATCGAATAATTTTTTTTTTCTTTAGGTTGTGGTCTAGTTACAGAAGATAGTTTTAAGAATTATGTAAATTGAATCACAGCGACAGAATTTTGGTTATTTTATAACAGAAATAAAAATTATTATAGTTTTGTGGGAAAAATGAGACCTAAAATTAGTTCGCATCTATTTCTGGTTTCAATTCATTCCATTATACACAGGATTGAATGCAAGAAACTTCGAGGAGGTTTTCAAATATATGTACAATCATTATATTTCTCTGTATCCATTTATTATATATAGGTACGTTTTTGGTACAAATTAATTTTAACGTGAAGAAAGGTAGAAAAAATAGTGATATACATGAAGAACATGACTTATAATAAAATATTCTGTTCAAATTTAAAATGCACACTTTTACAATCACCTAACCTAACCCCTTCAATAAAATACACGTCTGCACGCCTGTTTGACTACGACGGTTACCAGGCCGTAAACAAACCGACGTAGTTACATATTTGGTAATGAATACGGGGTGTTCGTCTGTTAGCATACGTAACCAGCAGACTGTCATTGTAATTTGAACAAATTTGTTTATTTTGTTTGAGTAAATCTCAAAATTATGGTTTCTGAAGTAAATGTATTATTTTTTCCCCATTGTAATAATAATTCTCTGATTTAAGTTCATAATCTTCAATTATTTTGTTTTTTTTCACACATATGTGTAAACCGCCCCGTATTCATTACCAAATAACTACGTTGTTTTTTTCACGGAAGACTAACATTTTTTTTTAACTTTATTTCGAATTTCTATGAATTCATTAAACATAGAATGCATACTTATATGTTGTGGTTATTGTTTCACCATGGTGCTTCGTAAAATTAGATTTTAATTGTTTTGTATTATCATTGCAAATTACTGTTTCATATACAATAAATGTTTAAATAATTAGAAAAAATAAAACCAAAAGTCGATATGATGACAAATAATTGTATTTAATGTATCAAAAAGACGTGTAATTACTACATGCTGAATAATTTTAAAATAGAAATAGAGCAAAAAAAAGTCACTAAAGACTGATACTTAACGTCGGAAAGTTTTAGTTGATCAATTTCCGAGTTGAAAAAAAAATATGAAAATTAATAATAAAATAAATATAATTAATTATTATGTATTTATACATTTAAAATTTTCTTGTTAAACGTTAGAACCTGGCATCGCTTGTGTTATTCATATGCAGGAAATGAAATTTCTCTGAAATATTGTTAACTTAATATATACATAAGTACCTACTAACTTGAACATATGATTATTATTTTTATTTTGTTTTGCAAAACTAGAAATGGATTTTGTATATTGTATGACGTTAATTAAGAATTAAATGAAGCACATTTCATGCAATATTGAAAAGAACAAAGAATTCTGTTAAAGTTCAATTGATTTGTATTTGTATCTAAGTAAAATCGTACTTTAAATAAAGAGAGGAGACACTGCTATAATTCTTATAAGTCTATGACATATAAGCTGTGTTCTATTTACATATATTTTCTGCTCTTGATAGCGATAGAATACAATTTGTAGAATACTACTAAAGTTTTGTACAAAAAACAAGTGTGTGTGAGTGTAGTTTGATCTACATGTCATTCAACATCGTGTGAGATCATCAATTTGGTTATTTTCTGCGCATTATATGCAAAGTGTGAAGGCT
>JAABKK020055637.1:0-11035 GCA_011634745.2 Catotricha subobsoleta
TATTTTATTTTTTATTTTTATTTTTTTTGAAAAATTATTGAGAGCTTGGCTTTCACTGTATGCATGCTGCATCATTATAATAATTTAATTTTTTTTTTCATTTTAATTTTTTATTTTTCCCTATACTAAATATAAGTAAAATAAAATTAAGATTTTTTTTTTGTATTTTAATTTACATTTTTATGAATATTACATATTATTATTAAAAATTTATTATTATTATTAAATATAATTAATTAATATATAGTTACGATTATATTTAAATATGGCGGCGAGGTGTCGTAATTAGCTTATATTCTGCTATGTGCAAAAATAAACGTACGTTCCTGTTATAAAAATATTAATGTGTTTTTCTTTTTCTTTTTTCATTTTTAAATTTTGAATATAATAATTAATTGTCGTTTATAGTTAGTACGAGTAAGATATTAAACTGCTGAGTAAGTGTAACCCTACTGACCACGATCGGCTTTACCTTGGATTTTCCATACCTCTCCAATGGAATATCAATTGGATACATCGGAATATTTTCCAATTTGGAAATTATCCAGACAATATTCCACACACATTTCTGTATTATTGGAAAAAATTCTAATTAAACTTCCTATATCGGAAATAATTTGGAAATATTCCCAAAAATATACCCATTGTTTCTCGGTAATTGTTGGAAAAATATCTAATTTGTTTTCCGACATTAGATCTTAATTGGAATATGCCCATTATATTTACTAACATAATTTGGATTATGTGAAAAGAATATCCAATGTAATTTCCAACACCATAACATTTCGAAATTATGGGAAAAAAATCTAACTAATTTTCCGATGTTTACTTTTATTTGGAAAATTATACATGGTATTCTCCAATATAATATGGTCGGATACTTTGGAAAAAAATCTGATGAAATTTCCAATGTCACTATAGGTTGGAATATAGTCCAATGCTTCTTTCAGTGTCGGAATTAATTTCTAACATGCATAACATTTGGAAACTGTTTGAAAAAATCTTATGTATTTTCCGATATTGGTTTTTATTTGGAAATATCCATAGAAATTTCCAATATAAATTATGCGGACACTTTAGGAAAAAAAATGTTATGTATTTTCCAACAATGATGCGGTTTGGTCATTGTTGGAAACATATATAATGCGTTTTCCAATATAGGAGATTATTTGGAATGTATCCTTGATATTTACCAATATAATATAATTTTCGTTGGGAAATTGTCCGATGCGATTTCCGATATCAGAAATAATTTAGGAATGCATCCATGTAAATTTCTAATTAATCACATGGGAAATAAATTCGATGCGACTTCTGACATCTATATTGGATAAATTCTTGGAATTTTTTTTTTCTTCATTTTCTTATGAAGCTAGCAAATTTCATGAAAGATTAACAAAAAACTTCAATATGTAATTGGAGAAACGAAAGGAAAGGGTCCGAAAACTCTCCAATAATAAATTGGAAAAGCTACATATGAAAAAGTCGAAGAAAAATCCAATAAATAATTGGAGAAAAGGTAGGAAAGAGTCCGAGTAAACTCCAAGAAATAATTGTTGGAAGAAAGTTTGGAAAAAGCTCAAATATAGAAGGAGAAATCCTTGGTAAGATTCAAAACAAATATATTGGAATATATTCCAATGTTAGTTAGGAAAAACGCTTGGAAATGTTTGCAAAAATTTTGATTAAATTATAGGAAAAATGCTCGGAAAGGTTAGGAAAAACGCATGGAGTATGTAGGATAAACGTATGAAAAAGGTAAAAGAATATAATGGTGGTAGGTAAGAAAAACGCTTGGAAGGGTTGGAAACAAAATTGGAAAACTATATGAATATTTTCCAAAACAATATCTTATTAGGTTTGAAAAAAAAGGGAACGTTCCTGGTATAAAAAAATGTTGGATTGAAAATATTAGAATTTCCAATGGAAATACCAAGCAAACGGAAATGGTCAATAGGGAAGTATATTATTTTTACATTACTATGGCGGATGGCCATGGTCATCGCATAAGATCTATTTTACTAAATTTTAAATAGCAGATTTTCAGAGTTTTTATCTTTTTTGCTTCATTAAACCCACAAATTAAATTTAATTATGTGGTTGTTCTTGTTACCAATTGTCTTTTTCCTTTTGTTATCCCAAATTAACATTATTTTCGTGTTTTATCGCTTAACGTTGCAATTAGTGAAGAAAACGCGTTTTACGTTTTTTATTTTAAAAATAATTCAAAAAACAATATGTACGATTTTTTGACATTTATGTTCATCGCAGATTGTTTATTATAATTAATAGATATGATTATGATTTCTATTAATCTAGATAATCCTGGAATTTTTAGTACGTAAGATACGATAAAGATCATAAATAAATTCACGGAAACAGTTGGATGGACCCACTAATAATACGTTACGTATAAGTAATGTCGTGGTGATAGATAAAATATTCAAAAATAAATTGCTATATGACAATCAAACATATTTTTATATAAATATTTCAGAATTTTATTCAAAAATTTAAAAACTGCTAGAGCCAAATTATTTTTTTCATTTTCCTGAGGTTCTCACACATTTCGGTGACAGCGTTGGGTTGGCAAATAAAAAAACAGTGGAATGTAAGAGAATATCGTTAGTATGAAAAATGAATTCCTTTCGGTGTCGGTTTCCTATAAGTTGGCTTCAGCAGTTTTTTCAATTTTAGAACAATTTTCTGAGATATTTATGTAAATACATGTTTATTTGTCATACAGATACAGCAGTTTGTTTTTCAGACATTTTTGACAATCTTGCGACATGACCTATTTCCTCGTAGTTAAAAAAAACCACCTCGAGGTTAAAAAAAAACCACCCCGTGGTTAAAAAAAAAATACCTCGAGGTTAAAAAAAACCTCGAAGTTAAAAAAAAGCCACGAGGTTCTACCTTGTGGGTCGCTTGAGCACATCGAAGATCTCATTTATTTTCAAAATCCTTTTAGCGCGTTAATAAGAGGACAAAATGCAACTCAGAAAACCATGGTAGAAGGTATGAAAAAAAAAGTCGATCCACCCTAGTGCGCATCTATGCTTCTGAGACATTTTTTGAAACAATATTAAAAAAGTTTAAATGATTCTAAAATCACCAAAAGATGCCAAATGACTCCTAGACCTTAGACCAATAGCCCCTGACTCCAAGTAGTATCCTACCTCTCGCTTATTGATTAATTTATGATCTTATTTTACAGAAAGTATAGATTATGTAAATGCCAAACAAATAATTAACACGTACATATTTTCCACGTAAAAACTAGCTATGGTTAAATCAAAAACTTTTTTTTTTTCAGATTTTCACGTAGAAACTAGCGCAGTAACAGTAATGTTGGTTGATCCAATAAATAAAATTGAACATTTTGTTTTAAAAATTTTGGTAGTTAGATTAAGTCTTGTAGAATAATAACTAGAAAATAGAGTCTCAATCACATTTATTTCTAAATTTTTATCAAATATTAATAAAAAAAAAATGTTGAGATACAATTATAAATATCAGCAACTGACATTATTATTAGTAACATATTTAAATTTGTGATATTTTTGAAATTATTAAAGGAAAATGAATGAATTAAATATCTTTATGTGAGACAATTGATTTAAATCATACCATCCCTGATTTTAATTAAAAATATATTTTTTTGGAATTTTAAAATAATTTTAGGCTTAGTGGAAAATAAAGAAATTTACTCGTATATGTCACTAAAAGTGCATTGTCTACATAATGTAAAATTGTTACATAACATACATTATTCGGTATACAACTAACATTACGTAATAATAGTAAAATATAAATGGAAATATAATATAATATATCTGCATGTATATCCCCCCCCTCCCCCATTCAGACATTAAATTCGGATGTATGCCAAATGATACTGTCACCGATGGCTTTTGAGGTGCCTGTTTCCCAGTTTGCTCTTATCTTGTACATGTATCAAATTGTGATGGATTTATTACATTCACAAAGACGAAGAATTCCACATATAACTAACTACGTATATTCATATAAATACATTATATTATTCTATATATGGTACATACTTTTATATATTATATACGTTCATATATATATATATATAATGATACAAATCCGGCAAAAATTTATTGCCTGTCGATAAAATGACTTAGAGACTTGTGATATTTAGGCGTCTATATACGCCGCCCTGTAAGCACACGCGGTTATAAAATCTATTTCTATTATACTTTATTTATTTTTCTATTCTTTGATTGTGCTTTTAATTTATGTATATTACGAAAACGATCATGAAATCTGTGAGCGTAATGCTTTTATAATAATAAAAGAGAAATAAAACTCACTTAAATATAATAACAATAAATAACTATTCTCAAAAAAAAAAAAAAATCACCAATAATTTATTATCATTTCTCTCTATGATCTACCCAATTGTCCAAACAACATTCCAGCATATAGTGTAGAAAATGGTTTGATTAAAGTGTAAAGTTATAAAACTATCAATAAAGAATAGACGACAAAAATTGTTCAATTTTTGAACGAGTTAGGTGGTAAATGGTATTATATATTACGTACGATTGGTTGGTCTGGTTCATTCGATAAAGATATTTCACACGTCACACCAATAATGACAAATCCTATTCAATTCCATTCAAAAACGTATAACGTACTATATTAAGCTTTAACACCTACCCGGGCCTTCTTCACTCACCTTCATTTCTAAATAACTTTATGTGGTTTTGTGTGTGAGTGATTGTGAACAGAAAAAAAAGAAAAGAAAATAAAATCTTTTTTCGTACTCCCATTCTACTTTATTCGCTTCTTATTCTTGTTATTATTATTATTTTTCGAAATCCATCCGTTTGGCTATTGTACGAAAATGATATTATGTATGTTCGTTTACTTCTTATTCTTTGAGAAGAAAAACACTTTTGTGAAAATAATATAAAATGGCTTGCGGAAAAACGTGTAAAATATGGAATAAGAATATCTTATATATTATTTTGAAAGAATTTTTCGTTTAGTTATATAATTCTATATGTAAGTATATTGTATATAGTTTATGAGTTTATGTGTTTATGTTGAATAAGAGCTTATTATATATTGCATGTGAAGTGAATTTCATCTACAACTACCTGCACATACAGTAAAATGATTTATATATTATTTTATGCATTTACTAATAGATTATTTTACTATTACCTAACAGTTTTACATTATACTATGGAGCAATGGGGCAGGGACAAAACAAAATAGTGTTGATTTTATTTTATTTTTAGGTAAAGAATTAAAAAATAATCGACACGTATTTTTTTGTTTTTATTTTATTTTTATGGTTTTTATTTAAATTAGATATTAAAATTATTTTCACAAACAGTTTCGTACAACTTCGGTTAAGATTTTTATACAAAAGTATTATGAAATACAAGCTTATAATTTCCTGGCATTCTCATGCGGCAATACCATAACTAGATGAATGTAATAAATAATTACTTATAAAATGGGATATTATTAATATTATTTTATTAGTGTTACCGTATAGTTATATTCTACTTCGGCTTTTAAAAATCGTTATTTTTCAAACTTAAATAATTAATTTAAAGAAAAACCATGAAAATAAACAAAAAACAAAAAAATACGTGTCGATTATTTTTTAATTCTTTACCTAAAAATAAAATAAAAACAACACTATTTTTTTTTTGTCCCTGCCCCATTGTTTACTGAATAAAAAATTTCTCAAAAGAAAAAAAAAAGTAAAAAACAAAAAACAAAAATATTCTACAACCACACTTTAATTTGTTAACCATCTTCATTTAGATTTTAGATGGAATAGTGAGTGGAACAGAAAACCCACCTTTGCTAACATTTAAATTCAATACACCTATTATAATATAATATTTCTGCACAATTAACAAAAACAAAAGTTTAATTAATTTGAACATTTTGTGTTTTATTTAAATTTTAGAATGAAAATATAGTTTCTTTCGTATTGTGATTTACACGTAACAATAAAACTTAATTAAATGCAAAGTTGTGTATTCATTTAATTTATATTGCTTCATTTTTCTCGATATAAATTATTTGCACAAATTGTTTATTTATTTTGTTTTATTCACGTTGTTTGTTTATTTTAATTGTTAGATTTTCTTTGAAAAGTATGAGGTTTTGGATAAGTTTTAATTTAAATTCAATATTCTAATTCCCAAATTTTCGGTACTAATTAATGTTGTGCGAAACGCACAATGCAAACCTCTTCGTTATCAATTTTTTGTTTTATTTAATAGCTATTAATTAGTTTATAATGTTAAACAAATAAAACAACCTTTTATTTATACTTTTAAGACCTTTGACAATTCCACAGCAGATTTTTTTTTTTTGTCAACAAATCAAAAGGTTTATTTTTCTATTTGTATAACACTACGTACACAAGAGATGTAAAATTTTATGAAATTTATAGACGTTTCAGAAATGTTTCAAAATTTCATAAAAGCTCATATCTTCAGAATGAATCACTTGTTTGTGGTAGATTTGAAAATGTCATTAAATTATCTACAAACACCCAAATAATATTAGTCCTCCAAAAAGGGGAAAATACGGGTTAAAGTAAAAAATAAGTGTGTTTTCGACCCCATCTAGGGGAGTCACCTCCTTTAAATTATTTTTAGTCGATCGGGTGTACAATTTTGGTCACATACGCATTTTGGAAATTGGACGATTATAAACAAAGCAATAAAATGAGGTATTTTCCTGAGATTCGCTGATGTTCACCGCTATATGTAATGTGGTGACGCTACGCTGTATGTAGTTATACTATGGCTATACGTAGCACGTGGTACATATAGCGGTGAACATCAGCCAATCTCAGGAAAATAGCTCATTATACAAATGAATAGACGTCATTTTGTAAAATTTTACTTGATTGAAAGAATACAGAATTAATTAGCTATGGCTCTGGCATCTATTTTTAAACACTACTAACTATTAAATCTACACAGTTTAATTCTGAAAACAATTATAAAACTAAAAAT
Source organism: Catotricha subobsoleta (assembly GCA_011634745.2). Taxonomy (NCBI): domain Eukaryota; kingdom Metazoa; phylum Arthropoda; class Insecta; order Diptera; family Cecidomyiidae; genus Catotricha; species Catotricha subobsoleta. The sequence goes on from JAABKK020055637.1 coordinate 7,026, forward strand.
ATAATTGGTACTTGAAGTTTTGAGTATTTATTAAAATATTTATAATAAAACACCTTTTAATTATCACACCAACGATAAATAACTTATATTTAAAGATATAACGAATATAATTCATCCTAATTTAAAAATTATGAAGAAATTATAGAAGAATTTTAAAGATAACTATTTATCGAAACCAGAAAAAAAAAATATATTGCAGCACTTTCTGAAACGTAAATATTTGTAGAGTTTCTAACTTGTGTACCCAATTAGCAGATTAAAAAAAAAAACGTTTAATGAAAATTTGTTAGTTTAATGGTTGATTTTAAATACTGATTATAATTTTAAAAAAATTATGTTGAAAGTTTCATGAAACTTTGATTGTTTCATTTCATAAATTTCGTAAATTTCTTGAATGAAATTTATGAAGTTTTCAACTCTAACACACTTGATGGTAATCATAGTATGATAGTGGGAATGCAACTCAACAACGGTACCGGCGATTCTGCAAAAAATCGATCCACCCTAATTCACGATTCACAACATTTCTATTTTATTTTCATATTTCTATTTTAAAAAATTTAAGTACGAAACATATTTAAACCAAAAAAAAAATTATTGTTTATTGATTTTTCAAGTTATTAAAAACTTGTAAAAGCTGTTTAAACAACACACACAGGCTTGCCGAAACTTTTCTTCTTTTTCTTTTCTTTCTTGAGCAAAGCTGGTGTTGTTATAAACTTTAGGTATTAATAAAAATTTACAGTCAAAATATAATCATAAATAAATATTATATAAGAAATGAATTTTTTAGTATTTTATCAATGTCATTCTAACTTTTTTCTATTTTTTTTTTTGTTTTTTTTTTATTGTTTAGGGGTTTATGGTTGGTATTTACAATAAGCACTGTGAGATTTTGAAAAGTAATATGACTTTATTTAGATTCTATTTAATATTATTTAATATATTTAGTAATAAATTTGCAGACGTCACTTGCTTTTAAATTTAAAAGAATTTCTTTTATTGACGTGAAGTAGTCATCTTTACCTTACTATTGATTTTCATTTTTTAATTTCTTATTCTTCAAAAGGTCAATTATATTTATATATTATATAGATAAATGTTTTATTTAGTAAATTTTTCATCTAAACATATTTATAATTTTTTGATGCGATTTGCGATTAATTATTGGAACTAAACAAATTTTAAATTGCACACATCGAGATTTTGAGTTATAATTACGGTATTGGAGTTCCACATTTATGTGTTAGTTACATTTTCTCATAATGTGAATATTGATTTTGGAATTAAATAATTTAAACAACATTTTGTTTGATGATTTTTTCATCAGACTTGAAGATATTGCTAAATATAAAATCAAGAAAATTAACAAACTAATTTAGAAGTCAATATAAAACACTTATTGCTATTCATCCTGATCTAAAAGTGTTGGTACGAACATCAATTCATTATTTAAAAAAAAAAAAAAACCTATGGAAGCTTTAATGCTATAATACGTCAAGGTTTATCTATAACCTTCCTTACGTATCATAATTCATTCTGTTTAAAGTTTATTAGAATAGTTTTCCTCTATCATAATAACTTTCAGAAATTTTAGATTTGAAGTACGATCTAATTATATGACAAAATAAATCGAAATCCATATAATAATATATACATAAAAAAAAAATTAAATAATAGCTAGAGGTAGTTTTTGTAGTTTATTTAAGCAGAAATATATACATATGAAAACAATACTGGAGTAGCAATCAACGTCAAATTCATATTTAATTTGCCTAATATTTTGGTTTGATGTCATAATAAATACCATAAATATAATCGTTAGGGTGGCAATTTTTTGTATGGAAAAAAATCAAAATTCGAATTTTCCAGATAACTGTTGATAGAAATTTCAGCAGCAGATCTTCACGTTTCAGATATTTTTACGTACTTTTGCATCATTATCATCAAAATCAAAAAATCAAAACTATGTTGATTTTGCGCACTGTCTTGAGAGCGCCTACCTACAAGGCGGAAAATTCACATACGAACATTTCAGACCAAATCTAATTTTTCTATCAACTGTAATCTGGAAAATTCGAATTCCGAATTTTTATTGCTACCGTAATATATATATATTATATATATGTGTGGATAAACATGATTTTCTTAAGTATCTCTATATCTTATAAAGCTTTTTCGGTAATCGGTACTAAGTCTTTAGTTTTATGTAAAATTATGGTGAAAAAGCATTTACCATAAATCATTTACGGTTGGCAGTTAGTAAAACTAGAATATTTATATACAAGCTTTAAAAATTAATTAGAGGAAGAAATAAATGTCGGCCTATATTGTTTTCTTTACAATGTAGTCTATCGACTATAGATGTTCCGCGTAATTACAATCATTTCTATATGAGTATAACGTTAACTGCTACAACATTTGATCAGCATTTCGTATATGAAAAATAAAAATCATAAGATCAAACGTTTCACTTTTATAAAAAAAAAAAATACAGAGAATGAGACGTGGGGGTAAAAAGATGAAAAATATGCATGACGATGTGAACGGATGTGATGGGATGTGATGGGATGTGAAGGGATGTCAAGGGATGTGCATTATAATTCTATTTTAAAAACAATTTTAATGAATATAGATATAGATTTAAAAAAATGATTTTTATTGATATTTTATGAAAATATTAAGATTACATTAAAAATTACTTTTTATTGATATTTACTCATTATAATATTATTTTGTTATAAAAATATACTAAAAACGAAAAATAGTATATTTTTCATACCATTTTTTACTTCATATATAAAAAGAAGCAACTTTAGGTTTGCAAAATTTTTTGTTTTTTTTTTTGTTGTTTTTGTTGTTTTTACCATTTTTTTCTGGATCTCAGGATTGGACGAGCACATTTTTTGGTCGATATACCAAAAGACGCGGAATTGTTTTTTTTTTTGATAAAAACATTCATACTGACGTTATATAATATTTTTTTGTCTTGGGATCCAATTTTTATTTTCAGTTGTTGATTTTTCGGGTGGTATTGCCCCTTTTTTTATTCGCCGTTATCACCCCTTTTCCCCACCACGTGTTTTTATTATTTTTCTTACAAAAATGAAGTCGTATACGAATCCATTGGCAGCTTGTTTTTTTCTGGTGACATTTTATACCAAAATTATTTTTAAGACTATGATAATACCAAATAATACCATGCAAGATCTCTGCTGGACAATCTATGTGATTTTTATATTTCTACATACTATAAAAGCTTGAACTTGACACAATACACATTCTGTTTAGTTTTTTCACGGTGATATCATGGTATTTTTTGAACTTAATGTTCTAGGGAAACAGGGTGTTTATCCAGCGATTATCACTCAAAAATCACTGTGATATCATCAATTGTATTTTGTTTGGATGATATTTCGTTAAAAACACTTAGCGATATTACGGTGATTATCCAATGACAATAAAAATCACTGAATATACAATCTGTTTCCCTAGGACATTAAGCTCTAAAAATACCGTGATATCACCAATCTATTACCGTGAAATCACTTTCTTTCAGTGTTTTTGAGTGATTTTCTGTTTATTGGGTGAGATTTTAGAAAACAGCTTGCATGAATTCACAAAAAACTAGCGTCCGTCACGCCAGCGCACGACTTGTGGACTTAGGACTATCAGACCATTGTCCTAAAATGTCCTCAATTTAATTGTCCGACCACAAATTATCATTTTTCCTAATTTTCCCAAAAAATATACTTTTTTCCTAAGCGTTTGACAAAGGCAAAATGTATTATATAGTTGAGTCAGAATAATATATTTGAGCAACTGTAACTTTAGTTCGGACATGTTGGACATTGCAAGCCCATGCTAGATAGGACACTATTTTAATAGACCTAATTCGAAAAGTCGTCGGGAAAATGATAAACAGAATTGTTACCTGGTGAGTATAGGATTTAAAACTTTTGATAATAAAAGGCTGATTTACCCACAGTGATTTTTTAAGGTTCACGTAT
>JAABKK020055648.1:0-11034 GCA_011634745.2 Catotricha subobsoleta
TTTTGTCGATGATAAAATACCCTATCTAAATTTTTCAAATGTACCCCTCCCTGAAATCAGAAGCGTGTGCACCTATGATTATAGCACATTAATGGATTTACGTAACGACTTTCATGATTTTGAATTAAATATAATACAGCGTATTTCTTGTTTTATTTCTAGCAATTTTTAATACATATAAACGTAAACCGACAAGGGTCAGTATATGATTTAACGGAAACTCTCAATAATATTAAATCTAATAAAAATTATGTTTGAGAAGTACCGGTTAGGTAAGATTCGCAGCATGCATACTAAAATCGAAATCATATTTAAGAAAAAGGAGCACATTTAGAAAAAAGCCGAAATCGAAAATAAAATATGCTACTGTTTAGAGCTTTTTCGTAGATGTGTTAGAAATTTTTTATTTAGATAAAAAATATGTAATTTCGTAAAAATAGATATTTAGTTAATACTATAGCGATTTCTAAAAGTATTCTGTTGAATTAATAATATAAAATGGAAAGAAATTTTTCTAAACTAAATTTTAACTTTAAAAATATATTAAGATTTAAAATAATTTAGGGGGTGGGGGATAAGAGTGGAGGTAGAGCGTGGTAATAAACACTGTTCGCTTTGTATCTATATACGAAAGGATCAGAAAGGAAAGTTTTATGAACATTTCTCAATATTTATGTTAATTTAATTTTTCTATCCATTTATTGAACAGAATAATTTAACTTTTGTTTAGGTAATAGAAATATTATTTTCCACTAATTCTAGCCAAAACACATAAAGTCGGTACCGACTTGGTAATAAGAAAACAGAATGTCGCCGTATTCGATAAATAATAACCAATCACATACATAAATTTGCCATTAAATTATACTTGCAATATGTTTTTGTTCTCTATAAATCTATAAATAAAAAAAAAAAGGAAAAAAAATTTATCACGATAGAATAATATATTGATAACCGAATCGCTACCATCACCATTAACATAACAGTAAGATAACATAATAAAATAAAACCAAACTTTTATACAAATATAATAATAAAATTACATAACAAAATTACAGCATAATGTTTCCCTGATAACACAAATATTGTGCCTAATAACACAGAATTTCCCAAGGCAATTCGAATTTCCATAACTAAATTACATATTATATACCAACAAAATGTATATATACTGTGAAGAAGGGTGTGTTTTTGTTTGACAACACTCGGTATATTGCAGCATATACTTATACATATATTGCTTAGCACGTTGGTGAACTAAAACACCAAAAGCAAGTCATATATCGAGTTTAGGAGAAATATATACATTTATTATTATTATTTTTTTTTATTATAATTTTATTTTTTTTTATTTTTGTATTAGGTAATGTTTGAATTTCTGTATCAATTTGAGAAATGTTTTTTTCAATATTGTAAAAAGAACTTACATTACACGTTTTCAAATTCCTGTTATTATTAAGTTTTTAAAAATGCATTTAAACACTGAAGGCCAATTTATGTTTGTTGAATTATGCAACGAAATCGCAAACGCAATGATTTCGTTGAACAATTTTACAGACATAAATTGGCCATAAGAAGTGTATGACTTCTTTTTTGTTTGTCGTGTTAAAAACTTTAATGAAGTGTGACCACATTAAATAAGCAGTAAGTATATAGTAAGACTGGGCAGAGAAATTAGTCTATTTTTACAAATTGCACTTGCAGTCGATTACATATCATCACTTAGTTGAATCCACATTGATTTGGTGGGCAGTAGATGGTTAATCCACAATGGGTTAGAATTGCTCCGTTGTTTTCTAATTTCTCTAATTCTAATAGTTTTCGAGATATTTATATTCGCCTAATCAGCATTTTATAAGTGACAATTGAATAAATTAACCAATGCTAATTGTTTAAAAAAATCATTAGAAAAATATAGTTAAAAATTAATATTTTTTTTATAAACGTAGATACTATTTAATGGAATTTAACTGGCAATACATATTACATATTACATTTAATTTAGATTGAGATTCATATTTAATATATAAATGAACTGCATATTCGTATATATATTTACATACTATTGGAATGACTAATATGCAATATTATGTTGTGCAGATATTCACATCTTTTATGAATACTATTCATATCTCTTTTAATAAACGCATAATATTTACGCCGCATGGCGGTGAATCCGTACTGAACATATTATACATAGAATATGTAGATATAGATTCACGGTCAATATAAATTAATGCCATTTCTTGCGCTGACATGATTTAATGCCACCGTCTGCCAAAACATGTGTTAACACAAAACTATTTAATTTGATGTATGAACCCGCTCGCATTCACATTCGCATTTAGAGAGAAAAAAAGAATAAAAATTATATTCATAAACTTTACCATATTTTACCATGATTTTAAATTAGCATATAGATGAACACATATCTGCTATATGCATGCTATTTTTTTTATTATTTTTTTATTAAATATGTTATTACAGGCGGTTTAATTCTTTTTCCCGTTTTATTTTATTTTTTTATTTTTTGCAGAGAAATATAAAATCGATCGGTCGATAATATTGCTCGCGCAAAAGAATGGTCATTTCTGATTTAATTAACTTGCCCATCAGAATGAAATATTATTGAAGGTGTGTGTACTGTGTATAGAAATATAATCGAAGATGGGAGTTGTGGAGACTATTATAATCATAAACTATAAATGGTAACATGACACGACTTATGAATATCAATAAATTAAATCATTTAAAAAACATTTTTATTCTTATATTTGTCTTAATTTATTGCATTAATACTTCTAAGAATATTTGTTTCGAATAGAATTGTCGCCGCGTTCGACATTTAATTATAATAATAAATGAAAAATAATTGTGAAATTTTATTATCTTGATGAAATATTTTGACCTTTATATATTAATATAAACTTTTATTGTGAAAAAATGCCTTGACTGCAGACGGTTAATATGAAGGTAATACTAAATTAAATACATCAAATTTTAATTTAGATATTAATTATACATATTATAACTCATATAATAGGTTAATTTATGATTCTACTTTCCTGCGGATGGTTGAAATCGAGTACAAGAAAGAAATATGTACCATATATTTCTATAGAAATTGGATTTGGATCCAACTATAATATGCACTACTTACATCTTAATTTAAAAATTGATTTTATTTATTCGCTATTTTAGTGTCAAGATCACTCACTACACAACATAGTAAAAGTAGTATCCCGATTGGGCCACTAATTTTCTAGAAATTTTTGTACCTTTTACCTTTGAGCTCTAAGAGTTAAAAAGAGACCCCGTTTCTGAGCTTTAGGTGGGATTAAATAGCAAATTAAGAGAGAAAAAAATCTATAATGCACATATAGGTAGTGCATAAAAATATACTCCATTTATATTTTAATATAAACTTAAGTATAGCTTAGAATTGATAAAAAATAAATGTTCTAAATACATAAAAATAGCATTTTCTAGACTTCAAGTACTTTATTTATAGTACACAGTATAATATATACGATATATAAACAAGACATTAAACGGCTTAAGAATAATCTATAAACTAGCCTACTTGTGCCCGTCTATATTAGGGTGGAGCGTTTTTTTAAAAAAAAGTGCAGAAGGTGAGAAAGTTGCGCATGAGTGTCATGAAATTATGCCTAAAATATGAGGTCTGGAGATTCATTTCTTGTACTTTGGCGAAGACAATTTTTATTTCGATATTTTCCATTTTTTGGCTTTTTTTAAACTTTGGTCGACTTTTTCATAATGTTGTAGGCTCTAACGATGGATTCTAAGAAACAGTAGTTTTTATTTCCGAATACTTATCTCAATATTTAGAAGATTTACCGGCTTGGTTTCTATAAAAAAAGTTTTTAATCCTGAGAATAACAAAAAAAAATATTGAAGTTTCGAATTTTCATAAATCTTTTTAAAAGTTATAGAACTTAGAAGATGAAAAAACACAATCACTCAAAATCACAGGTTAAACTGGATTGCACGGTGGCTAAAATTTTAAAAATTCAGAACAAAACATTAAAAATAGTCGTTTTAGGTCCAGTCACATCTAAAAATGCTTTTGGAGCTAGAAAAATCGAAACTTTTGGAACTCCCATACAAAAAACGAACCACCCTAATGTATATATGTGTTAATGAAAAAACTATAGTAAACCAAAGAGACGAAGGTCAAACCTTTAGAACCATCTAGTCATATACATAAACATTTACCTCTAAATATTCGATAGCTATGCAATATTATATCGGTATGATTATTATTAACAACCATACTCGACACATAACATTTATAAGTTATATTGCGTACATTGTAATCTTGGTACATTACATATACTTGAAGTTGAGGTCAAAGAAGTCATATAAGTAATAGTTATAATAGCTGTTTAAATATATCTAGGCAAAATGGTAAATATGTCGTTGTTGTGTGCTATGGACATACCCTAAATAGATAAGAAAATCAATAAAATACATTCATTCATTTCTTTATTCATTCATATACATATTACATATTATATTAAATTAGGTAGCTGGCCGACAGCAAATGTAGAAAATTAGATTTCTATTTTTAATAAAAAAAAAAAAGAAAGAAAGCAAAAAAATACACATTCAATTTATTTGGATAAATATGACTAAAGGCTATAGCACACCATGAAATATACTTTCCCTCAATTATTGTAGATTTACTCATATATGGTGAAATTTCTTCCTGATCAATAATTTATTATTATCTATTTTAAAAGTCGAAAGCAATTATATTATTTAAAACAAACTCAAAGTTTCTTTTAAATTTAAAAAAAATATTTTCGCCATTAAATCTTATTCAAAAATAAATAAATATTGTAAAGTATTACAAATAAATAAAAATCGAGAAATAAAAACATCAATAAAAAGTAAATTTGTAAAAATGTAATTGAGAAAGTGTCCGAATGAAAATGCCAATAAAAGATAAAGAACAGGACACGGGGTCCGACATTTCAGTTATGTTTGGATTTAATATTATATTAAAATAAATACTGTATCAATTACAGAAGAATGCAATAAACTATTTCTATTTATTTATGTATTAGCATTTAATTATAACAAAATTCGAAATCTCCTCATCAACCGCACTATACAAATTACACATATATGCAAACAGAATACTAATGAGTTTTAATTAAATTTTATGTGCGACAACCCCAAAGGACATGGAAGAGGAATATTTTCAATGAAAGTTATTAAAATAACTTTGAAATAAAATTCAAATAAGTATTTCTGATTAAGTTATTTTAATAAATCCACTTAATTTTGAGTGTGCGCGTGTTTTTTTTTTTTTTTTTTGTGAAATTATAATTATTGGTTGGAAGAAAAAGTTGAAAAATCTATATTATTATTAGTAAGTAGTTAATAGTGAAATATGTGTATGTTATTATTATATTAATATATATTTAACTAAATCTAAACATATATGAGATTTCGATTTACTTAAATACCATAAAAAAAAATCATATCTTTAAGAGTTTCTGGAAAAAGAGCTGCAAAAATTTAAAATGTTTTTAAAATGTAAATGAGAGAATGGTAATAATATCGAATAGATCTAAACGTTTATTACACATTCCTTGGTTCGTAATATTTTTCTATTATACCTACACGCTCGCTATTACTGTAGTAAGTAGTAACAGCACAGCTAAAAAAAAAACCCACAAAGCTAAAACCATTCGCATATATGCAGTTATGCACCATTGGCATTGTATTATAACATTTGCATGGCACTATATGGTCTACGGAAGTAATATGCATAATCTGCATTAAAAAGCAAAGTGTATTTTAGTTTTGTAACCTATTTATTTAAATTGTATATTTGAAACCACACAATATTACTTAGAAAAATTTATATAAACAACATGATAGTGTACACGTACTTAAAAGGAAGAGAATGAGAAGAGATTTTTCTTCTTTTCTTTTTTTTTTTTTTTGCAAAACACCTACTTATTATGGGCACTTGCACTATCACGACATCAATGTTTTGTAATTTCTTTGCTGTTCGTAAACGGCACTATTTTCTCCCATTTTACTTATTTGCATTTTTGCATTTATTTGTTAGGTAAAATTTTTTTTTTTTTTTTTTTTTAGTTCAAAGCTATTTGTTAAAAAGTAAAGGTAAACGTGTCGAAATTTGACAACCAGTAGAAGTATAACACTTCATGCAATTACATTGAATAGAAGATAAATTTAAATGTCGCAGAATACAAAATAAAAAACTGCTAAATAAATTTATTTATAAAATTGTGTTTAAACGTCAACACATTGGTAAGTAAAAAAACTTTATAATTAAGAATAATATAACGTTTATATAACTTATTTTGATTATTTAAAATCTGATATTTGTAAAAATAATGAAGTTTTAAATAAGCTCATTAGATATTTAATAATAAAATATTGAATACAAATAATTGAATGAAATGGTATATATATTGATTTATTCAAACCTTTTGAATATTTTTGGTCTTTTTAATTATTCTACTTTTTATAAAAATAATATCAACAAACGTGAGCCAGACTACTTACCATACTTTGATTTTTTTTATATATAAAAACTATAAAGAATCTAATCGTTAAGAGGGCTATGCACCAAAAAACCCTGTTGCGGCACTCGATTTTTCTTGGAAATAAAGAAAAATGTTATATGCAAACTTGAAAACACATCTTTTGTTGGAATTAGAATTTTGATATTAGGCTTTATTTAGGCTATAGTTTAAGTTCTAAAACCAACCCGCCGTATCTGATTTTTCTACGTAAAAATGATAGGGAGAAATAATAAAACATTTTTGTGCGATATTGCCCAATTTACAAGTTTTATTTTGACAGTTATTAATATAAAATGCCACAAGTTACGCCGCTATTCCACATTATTTATTTTGCTTAAGCATAAACTGAGCATTCGTGTAAGAATAAATGGATAAGAAAATTGGATTTACTCTTTATCTTATACGAATATTAAATTTAAGTTTAAGTTTAATCAAAAATAATAATGTGTAATAGCGGCGTTAGTAAAAAATATAATAATGCTTAAAAATAAGTGGACTAAACAAATAAAAAAAAAATATAAAGTAAGAAATTGGCGTAGTATTCAAAAAAAAAAAATTGGCAACATCGCACGCAAAAGCATTTCCGGCCGCAAAGCCGTCATAACAAATTGTTTATATCTTTCTTTTTGGCTGATATTTAACGCTCGCTAAACGTTTAGTAAATATATTAAATGTTTATAAACAAATACGCCTTTTAAAAGACAACCCTAACAAGGAAACATCTAAGTTAATAATAAAAAAAAAAATTAGAAACTTTTTGAAGCCTTTAATTGAAGTAAAATTTGCTGTTTGATGGATTTTTTTTATATATATAATCATATTTACTAAACAAAATGAATTAATTTACTGACCATTTAATATTTTTACTGCACAAAATGATTTGATTTGCTGACCAAATTATTTAGCCTCCTATTTTTTAATAGGTGCTTGCTTTCAGAGGTGTGCAAAATCATTGTTTTATAGGAAGCATGAAGTAATATTCAAAAGTACCTTTAAACTAATTAAATATTGCAAAATAATTTTTTTTTTTGTATATTAATTACATAAACTCGAGTAAATGATGAAATAATTGGCACACATTTAAATGATCGCTTGAAGAAACAAAAAAGCCTGAAATACAGAAATTGATCGCCTAAAAAAAAAAATGTCGGTTTAATTCGTATTATAAATCGGCAAAATGGTATTTTTTTTCTTCCCTTTCACAAAGAGGCAGGCCCTAGCGGGGGAATTAATTACATAATATTAAATTCTAATATGTATATTGACCATCAAATAATAATATCCGGAAATAATTTAAGAAGGAAAAAATTTATATAATATATATATATAATCATAATAATATTAATATCACTTTTTCATTATATTTTTCATGAATAAAATAACATACTCGTAGTTTATCAAAAAAAGAATAAAACGAAAAAAAATAAAAATATTGATTTTTAGCTTTAGAATAATTTTATTTTTACTTTAGCTAAACTGAATTATTAGATCAATGAACCTCTGTTAAATATCTGTTAAATACCTATCGTGTGATTCAACTATAACAATAAATTTTCACCCTTTCCACAAGCTCATAGTCAAAAAATGAATAGTAAAGAAATGAAATTATTGTACCTGTTTAGTTAATAATTTACAAACTGAATGAAATGTCTATGGAAAAGAATTAATTACATTTCGTAAAAAAAAAACACACACACACACAAACAACAATAATATTCAAAAGGAAACATCATATTTTCTAAACTGTTAATAATAAAGCGACAATTATTATTAAAATTTTGCGACGTGCATGTTATTTTAATTTAATTTAATTATATTATTATTTAGATTTTTTTTTATTCATTATGTTCTCATATATAGCGTTAAATATAATTTATAATATTCGAACATACATTAATGATCTTAATAGTTTGTAAGTACCTTCCTTTTATTGTAGCAAGAGAACGTGAAAGAATGAAGATAATAGTTATGTTGGTCAATTTGTTTATAAATTATGGCAAACTTAAAATTTCTATTTCGTTCTTCAATACTTTGTACTTATAAATTTGTTGAATCGATTTAAATAAATCATTTGTGAAGTAAGTTTTAATATTCATTTTATTTTAATGTTAACTATTAATTGTTAATTTCGTATATTTTGATAGAATCGTCTTGATAAAGCTACAGGGGTAGCGAAACATGTAGGCATTATTTGAATATAGCAATTAAATAAAAATAATATTGAAATATCCGCTAGACTAAAAAAGATTTGGGAATTTTATTTGTATATATTGCGGACAAAAATATAATCTAATTGTATATACAATTAATACGTATCATTGATTTTATTTATAAATATCATTATATTGGCATTGTGGAGCTAGCCAGAAGTTTTTTCTGGCTGACCATAAATGTGAAGTTAGCCAGAACTTTTTTTTTATTTTTCTGGATGGCTAATAAAAACTTCTGGTTGGCTATTTAAAAGTTCTGGGTGGCTAATAAAAAGTTCTGGATGGCTAATAAAAAGTTCTGGTTGGTTATTTTAAAGTTCTGGATGGTTAATAAAAAGTTTTGGATGGTTAATAAAAAGTTCTGGTTGGCTATTTATAGTCACCCAGATTTATTTAATAACCGCCCAGAACTTTTAAATAGCCAACCAGAACTTTTTATTAGCCACCCAGAACTTTTAAATAGCCAACCAGAAGTTTCTATTAGCCATCCAGAACTTTTATTTAGCCACCCAGAACTTTTAAATAGCCAACCAGAAAGTTTTTATTAGCCATCCAGAACTTTTTACTAACCATCCAGAACTTTTAAATAGCCAACCAGAAGTTTTTATTAACCATCCAGAAAAATAAAAAAAAGTTCTGGCTAACTTCACATTTCTGGCCAGCCAGAGCTAACTAGCTAACTTTACAATTGTCATTATATTATAAGCATGAATCTGAATAACATTAATAATAATATTAATCTCCGATTAGCTATAAAATAAACATAAATGTTGCTAATTATTTCACAATTTCTATATGATTTAAAGTTTCAAATTCCAATAAGCTGCAAAAATAAAACGTATAAATTTTCGAATTTCGAATGGAAAAAAAACAACATTTTTATGCCGGAAATATAAATATTTATCAGATGAAATCTTTTGAATCATCTACAACACGACTTGTATCCGTAAATTTTTAAACACAGATTTATGATCCTACGCTACGTGAAGCTGTGAAGAAATTATTTTAATAAATTGACCGAATTCGTGGGCAAAAACAAAACAAAGAAAAAAAAAGTCAGAAGAAAGAAAAGTTTTGCTTTTTTCTTGGGTGTCTTCCACAAAATATTTTTATCTACCTTTCCTATACGCAACACAATTTTTTTGGTGGAATGCGGAAAAACTCTTATAATAGCATAAAAATATTATAATATATTTCTTAACTGACGCGAGCTAAACTAACCAGTTCTTGGGTATATTATATTCTTAAATGAAATGTACCTAATGTAAATAGAGCGACTATGTACATAAATCAAAAAGTTTTCCAAAAAACTTTAACCATAATTACTAATTTACCCCCAAAAAATGATGGCAAAACTCATAAAACATGTGCTTCCACATTTTGATTAAGTATATTTATGATTTTTTGCTCGATAGTAAAGAATATTCGTACCAAAATGATCGGCTTTTTTGTTTTTGTTTTTGTTATAAACGAATTGTAATAAATAAACAAGAAAACTGTATGAAATATTTAATGAAAATTTGTATTTTTTGTGCGTATGCCAGTGCAATGGTGTTTTCTATGTGTCTTTACTTTAACTATGTTGATGGTATATTTTAGATTATTAACCATTTACCAAAAAAAAAAAAACACATGACAGAAGAAAAGAATTAGTTACATAAATTAATAAAGGTTCATTTGCACATCCTATAACTGGTAAGTAGTTATTGTGTTATTGATGGAACTAAAGATTTATGAAATTTTTTATTGATTTGGTATCAAATAAATCAATAAATTACACTTAATTCAATAAAATTATTTCATCGACCACCCATATTCGACCACTAGACTCTGAGTCGCAATTTAAAAGGTAAAAAAAAACCCTTATTTAAAAATGCAAAATAAAAATGAATCCAATAATATTACTTATATTATATTTATATGTTTTTCAAAAATAAAGTAAAATTGAAATAGGTACACAATACTATAGACCTGTTTGAGCTGTCAGAATTGCTTTCGTTAATTCATTTTTGTTCATTCTCATTCTTGTACAAACAAAAAGTATTTTGCATTTAAATGTGACTTAATAGATGCAAAACTCAAATTAATATGAAATTTAATACTTAATTTTATGTCTAATATTTTATTAAAACAATTAAATCACAAAATTCTAAGAAAAATTAATCTCATTCTTGTACAAACAAGAATGTGAGGTTAAGTGTTACTCAACGAAGTGGCCGACTCAAATAGGT
>JAABKK020055659.1:0-11034 GCA_011634745.2 Catotricha subobsoleta
AACGACAACGTTTTGCCCACATTTTTTAAATCAGCTCGCATACGATATTTTGTACAGAAAAACTGTTATAATGTCCTATCTATATTCTATTTCTATTATAATATCACAAATTTATAGCACAAAATTTTAATACAGGGTGATTTAGTTAACATCATATTAGAACAAAAAAATATTTCCCATGTTAGTTGAACCACCCTGTATTAAAATATTGTGATATTATATCACAATTTTTGGTCAGAATTCCACTGCTGTTAATAACGATAAAAATTATTAAAGTTTCGTGAATCCTTTCAAAAGTTATAGGGATAAGAAGATGAAAAAACACAAATGTTCAAAATCAGAAGTTCACCTGCCTTGAGCAGGGGTCAGATGTTAATAAATTCGAACCAAAAAATAAAAAAATTGTCTCTAGGTCCATTTTTTGAAGCTCATACAAAAAACGAACAACCGTAATGTATAATATAAATATAAAAATTAAAATGAAGTACATATTTTAAACGAATATATAATATGTATATATAATTATATAATAGGAACACCAACCCCCAGGAATCCATTTTTCATTTCTTGATGTTTACAGGCCAGCCTAAGGACAGAGGGACTTAAAATTACGAAATTTGGCATTTTACTATAACTAATGTCTGGTGCTCTCGGTATAAATAAATTTCCCTGATTTACCAGCGTATTCGCCTACTGATCGGAACCGTGTTGACGCGTAGCGGCAAAACTAAACTAAGGATTGACAAAAAAATTTATAAAAGCCGGTGTCAAAAATGTTAATTTTAAATAACTTAAAAAAAATATTTAAAGCAATAGAATTTTAAGTTATGAAAATAAAAAAACTTCCTTAATCATTAAATAAGTGAAATAAAATAGTTGTGAAATGTATTGAGTGAGAAAATACGGTTTTGTTGAAGATTTAATGGTACACAATTTCAGTGATTAAATTAAAATAGTAAATATGATTATTTTAAAGAAATTTTAGGTATAAGTTGTAACTGCAATATATACAATATACATAAACATCGAGTAATTGGTCTATTCTAGGGAAATGTATCATATAAATAACAATTTTTCACACTGACTTTTTTTTTTTTGTTAACAATCCGAAATATAACAGCGCTATCTAATGATCGATCAGTATGCAAATACACAGTGCAGATTTTTTTTTTTAATGTTATCTAATCTTTATCAAATTTAAAAAAGCAAACAAATAATTTTACCTGATCTGAACTGGAGCTATCATCATGTTTATCAGATTCAGAATTATGACCGTTATCTCTTGTAGTTGTTGCCACCGCAATTGAATTTCCTGTTGGCTTTTTGGTATGTGGCGCTTTGCTAGCACCTGAAATGTATTATAATCACACATTTGAAACTACATATGAATAACCAAAAAAAAATTAAATATAATATAATTTAAAAAATTTGGACAGTTCAATATTGTGCCAGTAGTAAAATTAAAATGTGTCAATCAATTGAACTGCCAAATTTTTTATTAATTATAAGAAATTTATTTGATTTTATTAAGCCTCTATTTAATTTGAAAGCAATGAATTGGCTGTGGCTAATATTAAAAGAAATAAACATATAAGAAAATTGAATAATCACCCGATGTTTTTGTTTTACTGATACTATTCACAGCCATTGTGCCAATGGTATGTAAGGAATGAACTGGTGGTGAGACTGATTGCGTTGCAGACTGTTTTAGTGGTTGCGTTTGGGTAGATGATTGTTCATTATTTGTTGTTGGCCCAACAATGGTTGCTGCAATTGTTGGCTGTGGCGGCGGCGGCGGCGGCGGCGGTGTAAGTGTTAATGGAAGTTTAACGCAGCTTCCACCTCCTGTGACACCAGTCGTATCTTCATAGTCTTCTCCTGTATGTCGTTGTAGCCAAGCTTTTTTCAAATGTCGTGGAGCTCCTAATGCTAAACAATTTTTTCATTAAAAAATCAATTAGAAAAAAAAGTGTAAAACCATAAAATGATGAATATTATAAAACAATTTAATACCTGGACTAGAAGATTTCTCTGGTTCAGACGGAAATTTAGCAGGTGTAGCTGGCGCACTTTGTGCTGAACCAGGGCTAGGAGTTGGACTAGAATTAGCACTAGATGGTCTAATTAAACCATCTGCTGAGTTTGTTCGAAGTGGGTTTTGAGAGTTTGACGTATTATTGACATTTGTTAGACCACTGACGCTACTGCTGCTATTTGTGTTTGTATTTGTATTTGTACTACTATTACTAGGAGGAACATCTGTACCGACTGATAATGGTTCGGATGGTAATGGTGATGCACTTATTGAAGGTGTTGGAGGCAACTGCTGTTGTGGTTGATGATGATATTGTTGCGATAAATGATTCGTATTCGTCGAAACATTTAATGCTAATGCTAGTGGGGATACTTGCACTGTAGTCGGCGAATCAATTCGTTTCTTTTTAATATCTAATGCGACTGGATTACCGATCGGATGATGCATTGGTGTACCCTTACGCTTTGGGCTGGAATTGCTGGAATTGTCATCACGATTACGATCGGGCACACCTAAGTCAAGTGGCTGTGTCTGAAACGATGATGTGCCAATTTGAATGTGTGGGGAGGTTGCGTGAGATGGCATTAAATTGCCGGGGGAACGTGATAGTGGTAATGGTAATGGTGGAGATGTTCCATGCAAAGCAAGTGGAAGTGATTGTTGTTTAACAGCTGGCACAGGGTACATACGAGGATCGTACATAGTTCGAGATGAATGTGCTGGTGGTGGTTGACTCTGATAACCTGGCGGAGCTCCATATACATGTGATTGAAACGGCGATGGTGATGATGATTTCGATTGAACAACATGTACTGGTGGCTCTTGTGCACGGCACACGGGAATACCACTAACAATTCCTGCTCCACTTGGCCTTCCGTATATATGCGAAGGCGCTGGTGAAGATACTTTTGGCTTGCTTTGCGTTGTAGCTTGAGAAGAATTTAAATAGCTTCGAGAAGAATTCTGTACAATTTGATGTAGTTGATTTTGCTGTTGTTGTTGCTGTTGTTGTTTTTGTTGATTAAGATGATGCTGTTGTTGATGCGTTTGTATTTGTTGGTGCTGATTTTGCTGATTTTGCTGATTTTGTTGCGCCTGAATGTGATGTAGCTGGGACGACTGTTGTACGTAAATTGGCTGAGAAGTTGGTAATGTCGCTGAATTAGCTTTATACCTTTCATGTCCATGTGCTGGGGGTTGTCTATATTCATATAAAATATGAGACTGTGGTGCACCGGAAATTGATTTATAGTGAGCTTGTTGTTGTTGCTGAAGTTGATTTTGTTGCTGAAGTTGGTTTTGTTGTTGTTGAAGCTGATTTTGCTGTTGCTGTTGAAGTTGTTGTTGTTGTTGTTGCTGTTGTTGAAGTTGTTGTTGTTGTTGAAGTTGATTTTGCTGTTGCTGTTGTTGTTGTTGTTGTTGTTGTTGTTGCTGAAGTTGCTTTGCCGATGGATGTACCACTTGAATCGGTGTTGGCTTGTGGGTGTCATGTTTGACTATAACGCCAGCTGATTGTTTAATATCGGACATTAATGGTGGTGGCGTAGGAAGTATTATTTCGGCTTTATTCTGCAAAATTACCAAAATAAATATTTAGCTTTTTTAATTTTGAATTTTGTAAATACAATTTAAACTCACTTTTAAGTCTTTGTGATACTGTTGCGGGGCGGCATAGCCATAACCATATATCGAAAATGGGCCACCGGGTGCTGGATCCGTTTTAATTTGCTGCATTTTTTCAACAACTTTAGGTGGTCCTATTGCCATATTACGATGTGATGAAACGTATTCTTGTTTCTGAGGGCGTTGCATCTGCAAAATAAAAAATAAAAAAAAATGTAATTTTTTTAATTTATATCCGTTAAAATCGCTGGTAATAAAAACATGTTTTGCTTCAATTTATCGATTTTTCTGTCGATTGTATTTATGTTTTTATTTGTATTTGTATTTCTTTCTCAATATTTATAGGTAGGAAAAAAGTTTATTTTATAAATAATTTTATTAATTTATTTTTAGTTTTTATTATTTTTTTAATAGTATTTTTATTATTATCCTTTATTATATTGTTTTTTTTTAAATAAATTATTTATATGTTGTGAGGATAGCCATGATGAACAATAAGGAATGAGTCTAGTAGTTGATAGATCAAATAATAAGCTATGTCAATGAGTGCATTCATTTATTCCAATGTGTACTGTGTACTGTGTACTGTGTAGTATATAAAAACTGCACGCACTAAAGAGTGTTTTTTATTCATTGGTGCATAACTTTTTCGGAAGAAAAATAAATATGATAGTAGAGCAGCTTATAATTTTAATTCTCCTACTCGCTAAAAACTATTGAATGCATTCGCGCTGTATGCAAATCGTATTTTGGAAAGCAAGGTAGGGTCATTTTTTTAAACTTAAAATAAATACTATTTAGGTCAAAATCAACAGTGTATTATTTAAACTTGTACAACTTCCGAAATATTTATCTATTAACTTTCTGGTTTTGTTCTTAGTTTGTATGGCGCAAGATTTAATATTTTCTAAATTCTTATCAATAATCAATACATAAATATATATACTTATGTATCCTGCGCTTTTTACATTAAAAAAATAAATAAATGTGAAGCTTTCCCTGAAATAAATGAACTGATAATAATTCTATGGATATAGCCAATAAAAGTTTGATTAATACTTTTACATTTAAATTTTCTGATTGATTTCGTTATGTTGTTGTAGAACAGTAGCGCCAAAATGTAATACATTATTCAAAATATGTTTCAAGGACAAATATCTCATTTAGACGTAGAAAAACTTTTCTTTCAAATTAAAAAAAGCACCAATTTAAACAAATCGTTTTAAAACTTTTTAAATATATTCGATGCTATTGTACAAAAGAAAACTTAAATTTTATCTATGTTTTTTAATCCATTTATTCACTTCCCAATCAGCGCATTTCGCTGTCTGAGAGTCATGATGACTTTGTCATAAAGTCACGAAATTTTAGTATTAATTATAAACTAAGTCATTATTAGACATTTAGTTCATTTAAATTTTCGCATTTGGCGGTACGGATTTAGTCGTGCCAACGTCCACCACAAAAACCATGATGTTTTAAGATAAGTTATCTTTTAGTCATCGAATGATGCTATGTTCATATCACAACTCTATTAGGTTGAATAAATGCGAAAATCAAAGAAGAATTAAGGATATTCCTTTGAATGTATTTATTTTTTTACTTTTATTTTTTTTGTATATTTGTGCGTTTCGGCTTTTTTGTAAGCATTTGGTATTTACAGCGTTAACAATCGACACATTTTTGAACATTACTTGCTTATAATTCTTATTTCATATTAATATTTTTAATGCGAAACGCTACTATAATTTTAGGATCAGTTTTAGCTTTTGTTGGTTTATAATAATGAATATAATGACTTAATAAAATGGCTTTCTGTTAGTATATATTTTATTTATATATAGTAAATGTTCCGGAGCAAACTGTGCTTATTAACAACTATTATACAATTAAATTATAATTGCTTTCTGTTAGTAATTTTTTTTTGATGCCACAAAACGTTTAAATAACATCTCATTTGAGTGAAAAACTTTCAGACGTTTTTAGCAGAAACCAGTAGGGTAACCGAAATACCGAAATTCTCGGTTCGGTTAGATTTTTTTTTGTACATTAGATGTCGCCCCGAGAAGTTTGCGCAGACCCGAGCCGAATTTCAGTCATTTCGGATACCCGAGTGGTTATTCTGGTTATTAAAACGTTGTAATGACTAATATTTTCAAATTAAATTCAAGCTGGCTTAATGCCAGAAAAAACCGTGTTATGGTAAGGTCATCGCGGCGAAAACTAAAATCAGCTTGCTATTTGTCGATGAATTACTTGTTGGGTTATTTACTGCTGTTAAACTGAATCTAGGTTAAATTATAAACATATTTATGTTATCGTAATAAAAAAAAAAAAAATAAGTATTTCAATCTCGAATCTAATGAAAAATACATATTTGTATATTATAGCTCTATCATTAAATATACATATATTATTAGTTATTAGTTATATATATTATATATTATAATTCTACGAATTCAAAATGTGTGATAAGAAATAAAAAATTACAGGATGTATTAATGCCCTTATCAAACCACCAAACAAAAATAACAGCGTTTATAATTTTATTAATTTCAAAGGCATTTGTAAAAATTTACTATTAATGAATGTCATATTACGCCATGTACTTAATATATACATACATTTATTATTTATAGAAACGATTCAAATTTTTGTGCATGTTTTTTTATTTAATTATTATTATTATTATTTCTTTATCAACAAAAACAGACGTTTATAATTCTATCACAAAAATTACAGATAACAATAAATTTTCCTTTTTTAAAAAGTGGGTTAGCCTGAAACAAATAAATTGAGTAAGGCTAGTTAGCGTAAATGACTATTGCGTTTTGTACCAAATAATATGAATATACAAATCTAAATTGTGTTCCATAAAACTAAATTATTATTACAACCGATTTTATTTCTATATTTGGTACGAATTTTATCTTACTTTTCCATTTTCGAAAAGAAATGAAAAATATTTGCAAACAATATAATATAATTTTTGCAATAGGTCAGCAAAGTTAATTATATTGTTGATAAATTAGCTCGTGATTTCGCTTTGATTAGAAAATCGTATAAATATGAATAAATGTGTGCTTGGGCGTGTATAAGAGGTTTTATCAGAGGTATAAAAATGAAATACATAGTACAAATGGCTATTGACGGTATCTTATCTTAACTCTATTTGACTTTTATAATACATATTACAAACTAAACAAAAGCAAATAAAATTTAAGAAAAAAAAGAGCATTTCAAAGATTAGTTTTTATCAACCAAACTTTATATTACATATAAATATGTATGTATACACGTATAGTACACAGTATACACTATACAGATTGCGGACACGTCACGCTTACAATTAATTACATTGTGTAGTAAATATTATTGAGAAAACTTGCAAATTGAAAACAAATACCTTTAAAATGTTATCAGAAGTTCTGATTTAAATATTTTATTCTAAAATGCAATTTGAATTAATTAGATTTTATGGAATATTTTGAAAAATTATCTTTATTCGATTGACGACTGATAAGAC
Organism: Catotricha subobsoleta; assembly: GCA_011634745.2. Lineage (NCBI taxonomy): Eukaryota > Metazoa > Arthropoda > Insecta > Diptera > Cecidomyiidae > Catotricha > Catotricha subobsoleta. The sequence continues at coordinate 7,185 of JAABKK020055659.1, forward strand.
GGCTTAAATTGCCTATTAAAATATTCATCATTAAAATCTTCTAAACTTTAATAGGAACGATTTAAATTTACCGAATCATAGCAATATAAGTTGCTATGAAAATGCATCCGTAAGAAAAATTTGCTCTATATAACAAAAACATTTATCTTAAATAAATATACTTACAACTGGAGGCGGTTGTTGAGGTTGTTGTTGATTTTGTTGATTTTGCTGTTGATAATAAGATCTTTGTTGCTCCTGCTGTATTAATCTCTCCATTTCACGTTCTTTTTCACGTTCCCTTTCCCTTTCAATAGCTATTAATCGCTCATGTTCAGCAGCAGCCCGTCTTCGTTCATCTAATTGAACTGGATTTGTACCAGTTGAAGCAACTGAAATACTATTATTCATAGACTGTGTTTGTTGTTGTTGTTGTGGTGGCATACCAACGCCAACTACATTTGCGGGTACGACGTGTGACGTTGATACACCAATGTGCGATGGATGGTGCTGATTTGGATGTTGAGGTGGTAATGTATTAATAGTCCATGCGGAACGCATTTGCTAAAAAAAAAAAAAAAACGTATATATATTTACATTAGATGCATTTCATAAATAATATTTAAATCATTTTTTCATGTGATTTCCGAATTCTTAAATTAAATTTAAATTTTTAAATGTCTATGCAACCATCAAAATTAATTATTCATTATTCATTAAATGTTCAGTCACAAAGTTGGATACAGAAATTATGCTATGCAAATTGTTAATTCACACAATCATAATATAATATGAGAATGTTTGAGTTTATGCACTCTGTAGATACTATACGAACATGCATTTTGTTCATCAATATCAAGTAGTTACTTATAGTTTCATTATTTGTTTGTTTCACTTTAAACGAACAAAATCATAGCCGTGCGACGACTGCTATATGCTTTCACATGTTTTGTCGGATGAAAACTGACAAGTAATAATTTCAACAATGCAATTTTAACTGTATTGAATTCTTACAACTACATCCTACACACATAATACTATGCTTTGTTAAAATTTATGCAACAGAAATGATTCATCATGTTTAAAGGGAAGTGAAGTATTTATAACGATGATGTATATGTATAATATAATAAAATCGTAATCATATGTGATATGTTTATAAACGGCTTTATACGACGTTTTCTTCATATTTATATTTCAAACGTACGTATTATGTACTTATAATTATACAGTATAACTCCTCTAAGTCTCCGTCGCGCAAAGTTGGGTGGACCAGTCCACTTAGAGGGAATTTTAAGCCCTTAGGCATTTTTAATACAAATATAGTAAAGACGTATCGAATTTAATATTTAAATACATTTTGATATGTAAGTTATAAGATTTTTTTGGAACCAAAATGTACTGATTGGAGCATTTGGTAAACCATACTTGGGTGGTCCGGTCCACTTAGTAGAGTGTGGAGTCTGGAAAATGGAAAAGCCGGAAAATTAAAATTTTCATGTGTACTACACATTTTAGGCAATTTCCAACGTTTTTCTTTTTGATGGTCCACTTAGAGGAGTTATACTGTAATTATATAAAGGAACTTTTATTAATTATGTTGGTTTTACAAATATTCTATTTTGTATTATGTTTGTTTAGTTTGTCTATATATGATATGAAGAGAAAAAGAAAGAAGATTGAATTGTTAAACATAAAACTTTTGAGATATTCCCGCTATTAATTTTTTCATAAATAAGTCGAAGGTTCATTGAGAATTGTTTTTGTAGGTTGAATAAAACAAAACTTTCAGGGAGAGTGAATTATTTTAAATATATTCATAAATGAATTTTGTTTTTCTTTTTTTTCGAACAGATTTTCCTAATTAATTAGACTTCTGATGTTTCCCTTCTTCTTTTTTTTTTTGGAGAAAAAATACTAATTTTATTCAAATTAATGTGAAAATGAAACGCGAGGCATTTCTAAGTAAGTATAAAATATAAGTACTGATTTCCACGAATTTTATGGCAAAATTTTGTTTCCTTTTGTGGGAGTATTAATTGAACCAATTGAGTAGAGGAAAATCAAAAAAATTTATCGAAAGGAAAGATATTTTTGTTATCCGCGTTTGAAATCACCACCCTAAGGCTATAATAAAAATATTATTTTATAAATTAAATAATACATCAGGTCAACACACACGTACACACACACACACACACACACACACACACAAAATACAATATAGAAAATACTTTAAATTCCAGCCAACCACAGCCCTCCCAACCCATCATAGCATTTATATGACCTCTAACAAACTCATCAATAACATTTTATTGAATATACCTAAATAACAATCAACATTTTTAATTGGCTCTTGTTTTTAAATCAATTAAAATGAATCTTTAGAATATTGCAATAAGATATAAATATAATACATGTTAAATTAAAATTGGTATTCATTATTCAAGTTTATTACATATTATTCGGGTCGACTGAATTGAAACAAAAATGAGGAAGGAAAGAAATCAAAATAAAGTTAACCTTCAAACAACTCTTCTTATCTAAGGTAAGTAAATGAAATAAATATCTATTTTAATGAAACTATATAACTATTATCAGTTTTGCTTAATTTATCGACTTTTTGAAAAAATCAAATTTTAGTTTAGCAAATTGGTTTATTTTTTTTTTTTTTTTATTTTACTCCGAGATATCAAAAACGACTGGATGAATTTTGATGGGCAACGATTGGTGGTTACACCGCGGCATATGTCGCTATGGTTACACATTACCGTTTGAGTTTGATTTTATGTTGATAGTGGTCAATCATGTGAAGGTGAGTAAAAAATAAATAAGAGTAAAAGTAAAAAGAGCCTTGAAAATATTATAATAGAGACCATTTAATATTACATAAGTGCTCGTTATATGTTGTATAGTTTTTCTCGCTATCAAATGAGCCTTTTTTTTGTTCCCCGCTAGATATCAGAACTGGTTTTGATGTGTAACCATTTACTAAAGCACAGTCACCCTTGAAAGCTTAAGTAGTTATTGGTCTGAGATCTGATTAGAATTTAACATTATGGTGTATGACTGTAAGCAGATTTATAATTTATTAAAAATAAAGCTGTTCTAATTAATTGGGGAGGGCTGAGTGCCCTGAGAGGTGTCTAACTGTTTTTTTTTTTTCATTTTATTTTTACAAGGTCTGCTGTCTTAAAAAAAATGTCTTCAGCATCAAATCTATAACCTGCTTTTATTTTTAAATTGAAGTACTTTCAATTTAAATATAACACAGAACTACAGAAGGAATTACAAAACTAACTATAGACGGTTGAGAATTTGATGATAAAAACAGCTAACTTTGTTTAAAAAAAAAACAATTAAAAGAGCAGTTGGACACCTCTAGTATTTAACCCTCAAATTGACAGTTTATTTGTTTCGTTGACCTATTATTTTATTAAAATAAAAAGGGAAACAAGTACAGCAACGTGATATATTAAATGCAACTACCAATGAATGAATATTAACGGTATTTGTATTTGTATTTTTTTTTTATTAGCGTTGAAATATGTTCGTTCATTGCGTTTATTAATGTTAAGTTAAATTACTTATATTGAAATTATAATTTAAGTTGTAGATCTAAAACGACAGTAATTTATATTCAATGTAATTGACAAATTAAATGAGAAGGGTGCAAAAGAAATTGCGGGAGAAATACTTAAAAAAAAAACTTCTACATACAAATTATTTGATGAATAAGGGGCTGTTCACAAAGTATGTCACGCTAAAAATCGTCTTTTTTGACTCCCCCCTCGCATTGTCACGGTTTGTCACGCTCGACCAACTCCCCCCCCCTAGCGTGACATCACGTTTTTCAAAAAACTCGAAAAAA
>JAABKK020055670.1:0-11033 GCA_011634745.2 Catotricha subobsoleta
AAGAAATGAACGGATAATTGAATTGTTTTCTTTATTATGACTTGCTTTCAACTATCAATATAAGCATAACTTTAAATCTTGCCGCCCCAGCATTTGCCTCACTTTTTTGTATGACGGAACGCCTCCGCTCGAAGCACATAAAGATCGCATTTATTTTCAAATTTTTTTTAGCACGTTAATCAGAAGACAAAATTCAACTCAGAAAACAATGGTAGAAGGCATGGAAAAAAGGCCATCCACCCTAATAAATACATATATTATAAAATATGTTTCTTGTAAACATAGGCAGGTATATAAAATATACATTCGGCACAATAAATTTTAACCAAATTTAAGTTATTTGGTATGCATACGTACACCCAAATACAAAGGCAACCTTATTTCGAAAGAAAAGACGAAACGAAACTTGTTTATTTCTACGTTTTATCTTGAAATTATCTATCTTTGTTTATAAATTATGAATATGTAACTAAGATTGTTCAATGTGTGCTAACTAAAACAATTTGGCAGATGTTGTTACAGAATTTTACCTGATTTTAGGTGACACAGAAATTAGGCATATGTGCGCTCTACGCTATTTACAATAAATTGAATAAAATACTTTTAATACGCATTTAAAGGTATCTTTTATGCAAAGAAAAATTATTCGCTATAATTTTTCTTAAATAAAAAAGTAATGGTCAGAGTAAAAAAAAAAAATGTTAATATCGATTAATAGAAAAAAGGTTAATATTCACCGAAAATTAATAAATCCACTTTAATTGATATAATGCCTATTTAACTGTTCAGTATTAATTATAATATTGAAACAATACAAGGGCGACTTTCGAAATGGCATTCAAGGTATTTCGCTTAATTTTAAATCTTAATGTAATGAATGGTATTTGGTAGATTGTAATAAAAACAATCCATTTATATACGCAAATAACACACCTGTTGTTTTCTGTAAAATAATTTAAATTTCGTATATTAAATTTTGAGTTATCATAAGATATTAGGATAATTTCATATAATGTATAAATATTTTGAACAATGTTTAAACTACAAATGTTTGCTGAATCTGCTGTAAAATACAGTAAATTTGTTAATTTTCAAAACACGCATAGCAATTATTTATTTAGTTAATTATGTAAAATAATTTTCATTCTAATTAGTAATTTTAGCTTGATTTGTCATTACCGCACGTCTTAAAAATAACGGTCAGTTATTATGAATCGAAATATTAACATTTGAATGTCCCATATTAAAAATTTCCATTATTATATTTTCCTATATAATAAGCAATAATTAGTTAATTAACATTTTAACAAACATTCCGTCATCATTTTAATCTATTTTCAATTAAATATAATTAATGAAAATCTTACATTTCTTTGATGATGCTTTTAAAAAGTAAATGTGCACCATTGAGATATGACGTTTATCAAAAAGAAAGAAAATTAGAAAACTTTCCGAAATTTTTCCGAACAGACGCAAAGAGCTGTATATACTTTCAATATTCAATATCTTTAGTTTATTATTATTTGAAAATTGCGCTACGAAGAAAATAAAAATTGCATTAAATGTAATTGGCAACAACTTCACTCTAAACTGATTCCCATATTATTAATTCATTTATTCACCGCGGTTGTTTTTCATATATTTTGGTGGTGGACCCATAGCCAGTAACTGTCTACCAGTTATTGTAAACTGCAAAGAACACCAACAATTTTATATGTATGCAACTTTATCCAACTTTTGTTGCGATAAAAATATTGCAAAAATGCAAACTTTAATAGCAGAGGCGCCGACTACATGGGTGCAGCGACGCGAGCACACCCGATGCAAAGATTCATAGGGTGATGAATTTAAAAAAAAAAAAAAAAATATTATAGTAGAGTCGTCGATTTTGCCGAAAATTCTATCTTTTTTCATATTTCCGAAATAGGATTTGCATACAGCGCGGTTTTTTCCGCGGTATTTGATGACTGAAGACCGTTTTTTTGTGCTCTCAACTTTATTTTGAGGCAGTTTTGCTAATCGTTGCAAATCGGCGATGGTGGTTAAATACTGACGACCGTTTTTTTTTGTTCTCGCCTTAAAAAAAAAATGTAATGACCTTTTTTTCTATTTTTTGCACCCAATGGTTGAGGAAAACTCGGCGCCTCTGTTTAATAGGCTGTTTCTCTGGAAGGATCACTAATTTTAAAAATTGAAGAGCACTTTATATACATAACTTTTCATAAATTAACAGAAAAATTGTTAAAAATCCATTTTTTTTCCTAATAACCTAGCTATATTTTTTATAAATCTATCGTATGCCATCACGTAAGAAGTAAGTTATGGAAAAATCAAATACATTTTTATATTCAATTATAGCTTAAATAATGGTTTTTATAAAATTTATCAATGTGCTAATTCTAATTCAATTATTTTTCTATATGATTCATATAATTTTTTTCTTCTTCAAAAATGTTTATCAATTATTATTAGGTGTTATATAATATTATTAAATTATCTATAGAGTAGATTTCTATGTACCGCAGGTACACTGGTACATTCCGCATTATATTCATTTTCTCTGTTCAGTATTCTGTTTCCCTGATGAGGTAGTTTTATATTTATCATGTACGTCAAAGGTACATAATATTGTACCAAATGTATGTGTGCAGAAATTTACACAGCGCAATTCATAGAGCAATAGGTACGGGTTCAGCTAATAACCTAAAAACCTACAATATATAACATCGAAAAAACATTCGAAAATTGAATTATAAACACTGTTCATACAATAAAGCTATAATAAAATAATATAAAACAACCACCATTCTTTGAACAGTGAACACAAAATTTAACTCATTAATGGCCGACTTGTTGTGTATGCCACTTTAAAAAAAATGGATTTTTATGTAAAATTTAGAGGAAGAAAGAGAGAGAGAGAAAAATAATAATAATAATTAAAACTTTTTAAACTACCATATCATAATTTCAAATTGTAAATCGACATCATTCACAATATATTCGCACTTCATGTAATTATCACGTCCTAAACCTACCTACCAATAACCATAAACCATAATATATGTTGTGATAGAAATTGCATGGGAGGCTATAGGTATAATAAGCTCCTACTGCGGAGTGCTTTAATATTTTACAAAACATTAATTATCTCGAAAACACGAACATTATAAATGAAAATTGTTTATATTCATTATAAATGGGTAGGTGGGTAGAGGTATAAGTAAATAAAAATATGTATAATTGTATATCTATATATATATATTCAACTGTTACCTATGCAGATGAATTATATAGGGAAAACTGGTTTTTTGAATAGTCAAATGAGTAGGCATTACCTACATAAAAGGATAGCTAAAAATTTAACATCATGTATGATGATGTACCATTTTCTATATTATATTACAGACGGTTGAAAAAGTGAACAAACAATATTTACAATATTTATGAACGGAAAACATTTTCACCGAAAACCGTTAAAGCATTAATGTTTATTTATTTTTTTCTTCTTTATAAACATGCGGCTGGACAAATTTTTGGTGAAAACACGTAATTTTTCTTGCTTATAGAAATTATTATTATGCGATAGGCAATGCAAAAAAGTAATATATTGAATAAACAACCACAACCATAGCTACTATTCATCTATTCAAAATTTTATTTACTCACTTATATCGATAAAATTATATTATTAGGTTGTGTGCGAGGATTTTCTATTTTTGTCAATTGGTTCATATTGTGTAGGGTTTTTAGTAAAACATGAAAACCATGAATTATAAATGAGGTTCTATCCTTGTCGATTCACTACTAAATATTTATTATTGGCATAGTTTTTTTTTTTTTTGCTTCTCTCGAATAAATTTACTCGCACTCACCGAAATTTATCAACGAAAGAAAAATAACTTTGATCTGGTTTCAGTTTGATTTTTGAACTGTGACATAGCATAAATTAAAAAAAAAAATAATTGGAGAATGATAAAAATTAAAAGTTCTTCTATAAATACAACACTAGGGTGACAAAACTTACAATAGTGAAATAGCTTTTTATACGTAAATATTGTCAGAATATCCGTATCCAAATTATTACAAACAAAAACAGAATTATCTCAAGTTGGAATACTGTTATAGGCGCTGTGCAAATATTACGTAACGCTTTAAGAGAATTTTCTAAAATTTTATTATATGCAATATCTCTGGAAATATCAATCATATAGTAATTTGGAGCTGTTCTACCCCCCCCCCCCATTTAGGGGGTGTAATTGGGGGGGTAGATCAACTCAAAATTAAGATACGACTGATATTTACAGATATTACATATAACAAGATTTGAGAAAATCCTCTTAAAGCGTTACGTAATATATGAACAGTAGGGTGGATCGACTTTTTGTAACACTCCCGGTACCACTGTTTTCTAAGTTGCATTTTGTCTCAAGATTACCGTCATATTTTTTATTTTTTTTTGCAAATTTCGAGGTGCTTGCCTCAGCCATAAGGTAGAACCACATGGTTGAAAAAAAAGACCATGTGGTTGAAAAAAAAAGACATGTGGTTAAAAAAAAAGCCATGTGGTTAAAATAAACACCAAAAAAAACCACATGGCTTTTTTTTTAACCACATGGTATTTTTTTTTAACCACATGGTCTGTTTTTTCAACCAATCTTGAGACAAAATGCAACTCAGAAAACAGTGGTAACGGGGGTGTTACAAAAAGTCGATCCACCCTAATGAACAGCGCCTAATTTAATTATAATATTCTTGTTAATATCATCTAAATAACAAAATCAATAAATCCCTCTGTTAAATTAAAAATATTTTCTAACTTATTTGGTAAACCTGGAATTTATCAATAGGTAAATAACCATTTTGAATACAGCTTATATATAAAAACGCATAAATATTGAAAAGTTAATTATGATTTATATTTTATTTTATTTCATGTTTTTTTTTTATATGCTGTCGTATCTATTTTGCATGCCCACCAACTGATTAATGTGTTTTATAGCGAAACTTGCCTATATTTGATATTTAATTTATTATTAAATTGTGGTCAATTTTTTTTCAGACACTGCTGGTGTCGGTACCTGTTTTACATTTTATCAACATAAATAAATTCAAATTTTGGAAAATACCTTCATAAAATATATGAAAATGCAAATGTTATATCGAAAGTTTTGACATATAATTTAAAAAAAAAGCTGAAAAAAATTATATTTTTTGGTCGTAAATTTTATAATTTAATGGGCATTTTTATTTTAACGTTTTGCTTGATTTATTGCATTACATTTTTGGGTAAAGTTTTCTTTTATTGCAATTTAATTGGTGGTTACAAATGGTTAATTTCTAATTGTTATAATTGTGTCAGTTTATGTTATGAAGAGAGACTCTGCAATTTTACAGGTTTCACTTTTTCTCAACTAATGGCTTATGAATTTCACATCATATCACAATTATAGGAAAGAGTACATTACATTCAATCTTTTTTATTTCAACAATTACCCACATGGTCTTATATCCAAAAACATTTTTGACCCCATTTTCGTTGATTAATTAATTAATATAAAGTTATAGTTTATATTTCAATAAAATAATAAAATAAAGCCGTTTAAGCGATATTTAGAGCTTTTGGTTTGCAGCTCCTTAAATATTTTCGCCACAAATAATTAGTTGTCATCGAACTATTGATAAAAAAAACGCATTTCTCCTTTATTTGGGAAACCATCCAACATATAAAAAAAAATTAAAGAAGCTTTTTTTTCAAACTATTCCCAGGAATTGCAGATTATCAAAGAAAAAAAACATACTAAAACTATCCTCAAACGATCGAATATTTCATATTTTTGAAATAACTTTCAGTGGAAAGTTCCTACACAGAAATTATCTATTAGCGACTCTCAATCTCAAAGGATCCAAACAGAGATCTCGCGCTAGGGCTATGTTACGTTACGTTACATTCTATGATCACATTATTATTTAATTTTTGTGAGTAGCTCCTTAATCGATTTATACAGTCAAATGGATTACTGACCCCTTTAATCTTTTTACTGACCATTTTGATTTTTTTTACTAGCCATTTAAATATCATCCATTATTTTATAAATAATGGGGTTTAATAATTAGATGTTTTCTTTGTATGTAATATGAAGTGTTATAGGAAATAGACTTAGATTATTCGAATATGATCGAAATAAATTAAATCTGGTGAGACGCATTCAACATTTTAATTCTTACAAAAAAAAAATGCATTCGACCTGTTTTATGCGCAAACTTTTTCTCTCCCAATTAGAATAATACATAAAGCTTCTAACCTCTAAATAATCATCATGAAATAAACAAGCCTAAATATAAAATTAATATTACAAGTATATGTACCTTTATCTACTTACCTCTCCGATTTTTAACATAATATCTCCATAATCGCAAGAGTTGAAAATTTACAATTATAAATTTGTTGGCATGCAATCATAACTTTCAAGCTACAAGTACAACAACGTTCAATTCAACAAAGAAAAAAAAATATAATAACCGGAAGCAATATGATTTAATAGGCCAATAAAAAGTGAACATTTTATTAAATGCTATAAAGATATCGCATTTAAGTTTATCTTCATTCCCTATGAATTATTATTATTATTTTATCTTTCGAAGAATAATTTTATGATTATCATCATGTGGAAAACGGAAACTTAATTAGTAGTACTTTTCCTTTGAAGATGGCACATCAAGTACATATATATTATATATAAAAGCAATGGTAGAACGCAGTCTATCTCCAAAATGTATATAATATAAATAATAATTACAGATGGGTAGAGGTAGTTATATCGTACATTGAATAAGTACAATACAAAACATTCAAAATTAAGTTTTGAACAATAAAAGTTTCTTTAACCTATATCGCGTATAAGGAATAATATTTTATAGAAATACAGAAATGGTGCATGATGAGAAAATAGAAAAGTTTATATATATGCGAAATTTATTTGATTAGCAATGTTGTTATAATTTTCATTATTATAGAGATGTTTAAGCGTTTTGTTAGTTAAGTACCTACATAAAATTTTATTAATAATAAAATAAACACTTGCACAATAATGCTAATGAATTCTATTTAACTTTACGAAATTTGAAACTTTTTCGAGGACAACTAAATAAGTACGGAAGAAGAGATCATGAAACAAATAAACGTTTACGATTGACTTTTATTCTATATATTTCGATAGATATTTTCTGTAGACTATAAATTATCTCGATGCAGCGAACTTCTAAGTGAATATTATATCGTCACTATAATAAATAATTTATTGGGCACAACTGCAACAGTGATAATTTATAATATATAGATATACTAGAAAATAAACATATTCTTCTATTTTAAATTTAATAGTCATTTCTATATAAATGCAACAATAATTTACAAGTTTGTAGTTTGCGCTGATCACGTTTGGTTGATATCTCGAGAACCGAACGGTAAGAGCTCAAAATGCCTAACGCTGCAAGCTAGCTCTAAGGCTTATAGTTAATAATTGTATCAGCGAAAAATAAGTATAGAGGAAACAGATTCTGATTTTCTTTGTGCTGATGCGATTCGGAGTTATAATGGATTAGAGCTAGCCAGCGTGAGATTTATGCCCCTTTCAAAATCGGATAGTAGAATTGCTGTAGCTGTTACCGTTCTCGATACATCGACAAAAAAATGAATCACTGGAAGAATTATCGCGGTCTATCCCTGTATTTAATACAGTATTATGATACAATTTCAGTAATCTAGTTAGTATTTTATTTGTAGTCAATTTTATTGATAATATCTGAAAATTTAAATTATCATCGTTCTAATTCAATAAATTTCCAATTGGATTAGTTTTTGTACTAAAGATTCGAATTAATCCACATGCCACAGTTAAAATGCAAAGAAATAAAAAATATTAAATACTCATCAAAGAAATTATCCACATTCTTTTATGCTATTCTATATTCTATGAATTTCTATATAAAGATAATAAATACTATAAGAATTCAAAATTAATTATTTGGTTTTTTCTTCTTTTTACAAAAACGAAAAAATTTCCACTTTAATAAAAATTAAATTCGTCTTTTAAATTATAGAAGATGAATAAAAGCAAGAAAGCAAAAAAAAAAGAAAATGTTGTAACAAAAAGCTAATGTTGATGAGGCTGCTTTTACTTTGTGCATGAAAACGTATTTCATGTTCAAACACAATCTTATATGTGGGAATATACATATTAAAAAGCTCAGCTATATCCTCTTCCTCTTACATAAAATACTTAAAATTATATATAATAATAAAACAGAAACACACAGACATATAAGCGCACATACAAATTTATACTTTATAAGAGGGATTTTATGTACTTAATCCAAACAGGACATATAAAAACTCCCTTAACTGGTATAGCTACGTCTGTTTTGTTGTGATACGTTTATTTATTTATTTTAATTTTTGTTTTTTTTTTTTTGTGTTTTAAAATTCATTTCAATTATACGGTACAATACGTACGATGTCCATGTAAATATAATGTAGTACATTTTTATATACAAATAATGTGGAAGTACTGCAAAAGCTCAGAGTCCAGGGCACAGCTTTATTTTTCAGTTGTCGGAAATTATATTTTATAATAAAACTATTTTTTAAATTATTTTGATATAAATGATTTAGCTGTTTGACATGTACGAATATTTTTCAGAATTTTACTTTCAGATGTCACAACATTTTCAAAATATAATTATATATTTTGTATGTAATAACAATTTTTTGTATTTTTGTTATAGTAGATTTTGTTAAAAGTTAAATTTAAAAATATCTTGAGTGAATTGGAAAATGTAAGCCATGTAGAAATGTGATCATATTGTATTTAAATACTATAAAGGAAAACTTTTACAATCATGAAATAATTGTAAAATGTTATTCCGGAAAACTTCTGAGTGTTTTAGATGTTACGTTTATTATTTATCTTGTTTTTCTTCTTTTTTTTTATTATTATTTAATTTATTCTCATGCTTATAAATAGCATTTCATGAACACGAACAATAAATTTTAACATAAAATTTATTTCATTTTGAACACCTTTATTATATGTATTCAATTCTAAAAAGACTTATCCAAATCGCGTACAATAGATACATACATAGAATGCTAGATATTTATCGAACTTTAAAGAATTATATTGGTATTTTTATATATATATATAACGTCTGTCATCTAATTTTCTTATTATATGTCACTTCTTTATTATTCTTTATAGATACATTAATTAATTATCGATAAAGTTATTTAACATGAAATTCTTTATACTGCTTTAAAGAAAAATAACGGTAGATAAATAATTATCAATAATTCAATAAAGAGTGCATACATACAAAACATATACAAGTTTATAGTAAATTAATTTCAATACTATTTTTATTATATTATAATACTATTTAGTGGATTGGTATTTGAGATATGCATCATAGAATTTCCAGTTTGGTTCATAATTTTTCTTAAATTCTTATTATAGGCATAATTATAACAAAACTTATGATTGGAACGTACTTAAAGTGTTACCTAATATTTAATATATAGTTACTCATTGTGATTTATTATTTAAAATTATATTTAATTTCATGAAACTTCGTTTACTTACCATATTTAGGTTTTGTCCAAATTAGCTTAAATATAACCATGTATTTATCCAGAGATTTTTGTTAAAGTATTTTAATAATAATGAGCAGTGCATGAGGTAAAATTACATTACGTGTTATTTATTTTATAACTTGAGATAAATAAAATTAAAAACTAATTTAATTAAAATTGTACGTATTTTTATGGCATTCTTTACTTCAAACTTATTAAAGCAAAAAAAAAAAAATAAGAAACTATTGATATATCATCACCTAATTTAAAATGACATAATTTACTTTAGTGCGTGTACGTAAATCGTATGCGGTGCGGCCATGCATCATGCATATAATTATAATAATAAATAATAATAATATAAAGAAAATCGATCTTGCTTAAGTGGTTAAGTTTATCATTAAATGTATATAATATATATATATATATAAATATTTTAAAGCAAAATATGATATGAGTTAAATGGATCTCAAATCTATTGAAACGTAGGTAGGTAACCTATTACAAAAACCATGCGCCTACCATCTGCTTCTTCGTATTCATATAGGTTTTTAGTACAAACAAAGATATAAGCATATTATATATTATCGATAGTTAATATCCCTTTATAAATATTGAAAGAAGCCTGCATCAGCAGACGACCCATCAGCTCTAAAATATTTATAAATATAACAACATCAAACATCGAACATTTCTATATAACTTCAAATATGAACGTATAAACCATCAGTTAAACACAATGATCCTTTTAATATTGAGCAGATGGTTTTTTTTTTGTGCTTCTCCTTTTCATTCCTTCATTTTACTTATTCAACGAATAATGTATGGACTATATTGAGTAAAAGATATACCTTTCAACTTATATAAATATACAGTTGGATGGCTCTATAATTTCAAATAAAACTAGAAACCATTTTTACGACTATTTTACGATATAAACCATGCCACTATTACTATTATTACATTTAACAAAAAAATTATACTTATGTGCTGTGCTTATCTTCTACCTGAATGCAGAAAAATTACTAAATGAAATAACAATAACTCTTATTTTGATTAAATTTTCTGTTTCTATTTTCTCATATATGCTTAATTATAATATTGAATTATCGTTGATATATTATTTTGAGTCTTTTCTTTGCTAGATAAATAATTTAGAATAAACATCATCCAAGTTATGAAACAAAAATAATATTTTCATGTTTGTCATTTTATTGGAATTTATTATTTTTAAATGAATTTTGATGAATTTATTTTTCGCAATTCTGCGAAAAGTTTATTATTTTGAAAAAAAAATATATACTTTTGATTTAAAAAAGAAATACTTGTGGGCATAGGTGCACACGCTTCTGATTTCAGGGAGGGGTACATTTGAAAAATTTAGATAGGGTATTTTTTTTTTTTT
>JAABKK020055681.1:0-11032 GCA_011634745.2 Catotricha subobsoleta
CCGATACACAAACATATTTATGCTGAGTTTATCATTAAAAACAGTATAAATATGAATTCAAGTTCATTAACAATTTAGTCTAAGTCTTATAAAGACTGTTCCTGGTAGAATCCTCTTGCAGAACATGCATCATTACGTTAAATAAGTATAAAAACATTAAATAAAAGTAGTAAATTTAAAGTTTATGACTTTTAATCTATATAAACCGACCACCGGATCTGCTACAATGTATGGAAATTTTCTTATACTGTTGCTTCTCGACATTTATGTCTCTCTAATAGCTTAAAAAAAAGCATAATGTATTAATTAAATTGAGTTATCACAAACTTCTGAAAAGTCACACCAAAAGTTAAATAGAGATGAAAACTAAATAATAAATAACGCAGACGGTAACTTGAACTTTAAGAAATTTAAGATATTGATGACTACAAAAAATAAAAGTAAAAAAGGTAAGAAAAAGTGAGAAAGTTCTTGTGAAGGAAAACATCAACAACAAGCTGTCAATCCAATGCCTCAAGCTTTATTTTATCAAACAGCCACTACCTGTCATAATATATGATATTTTTTATTATTATTAGAACGAAATGCAAATGTTATTTTTAAATAAATTTTATAAAATATAAAAATTATTAAATATTAAGATTGTCAATTTTTTTCTTCATATCCCTCTACATCTCTTCCAATCCTCAAGCATATTCCTACTTCTTCTATCATATTCTTTATTTATCGCCTCATCTCAAAAAACCGCACTAGGTACCATTCAAAGAGCATAGTAGCCTTAGACTTTGAATTTCTTCCATCTCTAATTCAAATTTCTCATTAAACATCCCATATCTAAAGTGTTTAAAAAAAAAAGAAGAAAAAAGAATATGAAATTTCATTATTTCTGGTGCTCCCTCCATAACCTTATCTATAAAAATAAAAAAAAAATGCTTTCATTTTATGTTCAATTCCGGTTGTGAATCGTATATTATTATTTTACATATATTTATAGGGTCATTAAGATTGATGTTAAACATGGATATGTCTTATATTAGACCGCCCCAACTTACTTGTTATCTGTATTACAGGAAATGTTAATATCTTTAATTCACCTGACCTGCACGTTATAATAATTTTTGGTCTAAAAATAAATTCATTGTTTCGCATATATATATATTTTGTATATTTACGTATGATATTTATATCTATATTTATTTATAAAACAAACGCCAACGGACTAAATAATATTACAGAATGTTAAATGGGAAAAACCTTACGTGATTTAGTATTAACTGCCACAAGTATAAATTTGCATGTTAAGACAACGTTGCATAAAATACAACCGACTACACCGTTCTTCTGAAGATATATATTCTATTTGGTTTTGTAATAATAGTGCTTTACGAGAAGGCTTACTACTTATCAACATTAAAACTATTATTATTGCATGCAAACACAGAAAGAACCCGAAAATTTTTAATACTGATTCAAATCAAATAAATTAAAAATAAAATTTCATGATATTATATTTGCTCGTACTGGTTTTTATATGTTATTAAATGCTACAAATGATGTGGGAGTGTTCTGGTTTATTTAGTTTTTAGTATTTGGTTTAGATTGATTAAGTATATAATGGTTATAGGATAGGCACCCACTCTTATCCATTTAAAGGATTTGTCTATTGATTAGGTATATTTGGCAATCAAAATTAATTTGATAATTACGGTGCTAATGTTTGATTTAATAATATTTGTTTTTTAAAGTAAAAAAAACAAAAAAAAACGGTATTTGCTCTCGAAATGTTTTGAAAAGACGATTTTAAGGTGGAAATTATATATGTATGAGGAATATTTTTATAAAAACGATTGTGGTGAGACCAAGGCTCACATTTTTTTAAGTGACAACTTTTATCTGAGTTCAGTGAGATAATGACAAAAATTGTAAATACTTTTGATAATTAGAATCGTATTAATTAAAATTATGCCAAATTTAAGTGTAATTTTCGCAATTTCTCATAGAACTTAAATGAAAATTTGTAACTTCAAAGATTTTGTACGAATTTTTATTAGCCCGTTGAACGGGTAAAAGACAACGGGACAAACAAAAATAGGATAGATCTGGAATCTGGATTATATTAATTTTTAGTAAGAAAAACAGCATTTAATCAATAATTGTATATATTGAATTTTCATTTCTTCAAATAGTTACTTGGCTATTTTCAAAGCTAAATACAATAAATTTCTTAAAAAATTGCATTACAACAAGCTGAAATCAGTCAGGACATTTATATCTAATTCCCCATGGCATACATGTAGTTATATTATATATGTTTTCATACAAAAGTGAAAGAAAAATATCATTTTCATGCAGATTTAGATTTACAATTCCGTAATTTAAATATATATATATATACATATACATATATATATACCTCTCGCATTTATTATATTTGTATATTATTGTAATGTGTGTCTATTATATGTTCCTTTATTATATAAGTATATAATACACCTTATCCTTCATTTGCTTCTTTTATTCTTTTATTCATACTTAACGCACTAGGCAACTAGATATTGGAAAGAGAGGAAATTATATATGTACTAAAAATGAGAAACACAAGAAAATTAGGCACAGCATTATGGGGCTGAAAAATAAATTCAACCAAAAGAAAAAAAAAATACTAAAAGACTATACCAAAAAGACAATACAAGTCAAAAGCCACCGTTAAACACACATAAGAAGTCTTAAACTAAAATATTATATTGCCGTTATACGCATTTATATGTATGATTCAACATTCAACCAACCCTCGCGAGAAATTCACAAATTACCTAGTAATGGATTTTTTTATTAAGGCATTTGAAGTCAAGGAATAAATTGAAGGATTCCTACTGTAATGAGAATTTTATTCATGTGGTATTGTGAGCAAGTAAATCCTTAAGGTGGTGGTGTAGGTCTCTTGCTCTCCGTATTGTATTCAAAAAAGAAAAAAAAAACCTATCAGTATATATACTTCGTTGTAAAATAATTTCTAAGATTTATATTAAGGCCATGCTAAGAGAATTTTTAAATGGAAACTTTTTCAACATCAAGAGTTTGCATTTCTGGTTAACGCATGATTATCATTAAATTACTCTTGGTTTAAAACCATTTTTATTAAACAAGTATTTCTATAATAATTTTCTTGTATTAAAAAAAAAGAAGAAAATAAATAAATAAAATTAATAATAAATAAATAAATATATAATAATTTGTATTAAACATTTTCATTTCTAATTTAAAGTTATGAAAATCTGACAATTTCAGTATGACGCGGCATTAAACTTTTGCCAGGTATGTTTTAAAAGTCAATTAAGTTTTTACTTCCTCATAAACGGATTAAAATTGCACCCTTTTATTAAACCTATAGGTACGTAAGTATATCTACAAAGATCTTTTAAACAACTTTTATAGCTTTACTACCTACCTATTCCTGGTAGTATTATATTTATATACGTATCATTTTTACGATTCTTATATGAATATAGAATTGCGTTGACTTGTTAGCTTGTTATTTCGTGTATATTTTAATGTATCTACTATATATAGGTAAATATATATATTTAAACATATACGAGGATATTCCAAAGCAATTGCAATAGTTTCCGCTATTACGTCTCAAAGTAGATATGATTTTCCTTGACTTTTTCATATTCTAAAAGAAAATTAAACGATTCGAATATGTACATATAATCGTATAAACATTGCATATTGTAAGCGGATAATTTTCATTTACAAAAGAATATTCTTACCGTCTATAAGTAAAGCCAAAGAAAACTTTGCAAACTGTATCCTACATACCGTTTACCACTTACAATTATTTTCACATTAAAACATTAAATATTATATAACGTTTATTAATATTTATTTCTTACACCTTCATTCTAAATAGTTAGAAAATTAACATCTCTTTTAAATTCAGATTATGTTCATTAAAAGTAATTTTCAATTACAAGATGTGCTGCGTGTTTAAACACAGTTTCTGTTATAAATATCGTCCTTATACGCCAATTTATTATGACAATAAAAAAAAAACAAAATTGAATTTTATATTGAGTGTTGGTTTCTAATACAATTAAACTGAATATAAAATGAAAATAAAAAAATGAAAATATAAAATATTATAGGATATAAATAAATGATGAAATATATTTTTGGTTACATTCATTTCATGTTTTACTCTGAATTCATTTTAAAAACCAAAATTTTATGGGAGAATTCTATATATGGAAGAACAATACTAGTCTATAATGTAAATGAAATATTGAACTCAAATATCTATAAGTATATGTTCAAAAGAAAATGATATAGCTATTAGCTACATATTTGGTGACTTTAGAATGCACCTTAAAGTATATGAAAATTGGATTGTTGATAAAACAATTTCGTATACTGACTTTATTAAGAATCAACATATAGGAATAGCATATAAGACATAAAATAAATTTCGGGTTAATAAATCACATTCAGTGAATGCTGAAAACGATTTCCTCGTGTTAAAAATTGGTATATAATTGAGCTTTCATTTTGAGCAACAGGTGATATTGCAAAATGAATAGTAAACCGTATCGTTCAAGAATTTTCAATTGTCTAATTTAATTTTAGTAGAGATTATAGTAGGTGGACATCGTTATGGAAGTATTTGCATGAACTTCTTTAAAATTGCCCCTAATTCAAATAAGTAATTTTAATGAATTAAATAAAAGCAAGCATTACTTAAAACTTCATTTGCAACAAAATAATTTTCTTAAATAGAAATTATTCTAGTAAAACATACACTTTACCGAAATCTTATTTCAATAAGAATATCCCACATGTGATACATATATAATATATAGTACATCATCCATCCGTATTTATTTGCAATGTTGACTACTCCACCAGCACTTTTTTTTTATATTTTTTTTTTAATAAATATAAATTTTTTAGGTTCTCGTTCATTAATTTGTTCGCAATACATCGTTCTACATGGATACTTTCAAAATCTAATCGGCTAGCTTTAAATTAAATTTTTGTTTGTAACTCATTTTCAGGAAAATGTGGTTTTCTGAAACATTTACACTTTTTTCGTTAATTATAACAAAAATTGGCGGTCGGTTAGCTAGCGCATATCAACAAAAAAAAAATGTTATGCATTTATTCCTTTTTAAAATATATTATTTCTATTTAGCAATAACTTAAATTTGCTTAATATTTAAGAAATTTCAAAATTTCAAAATAAATAATTCATTGGTTTCGTAAATTCCTTTTTTGTTTGTTGATCGCTTTATATGTCCAAGTCGACTTTTCTCAGAATCTATTAGGAAGAATTTGATCATTGACTTATTAAAATAAGCAGAATTTTATTTCTCTTGAATATATGTATATATATATTTTGGATTTAATCTCTGGTGGTTTTGTTTGTGTGACCCAACTTAATGAAAAAAGTAGCAAAAAAACATTTTTTTTGATTTATGTTTCGCAGGATTGTGTGGCCGGATCGGAATCAAAACATATATATTTTTAAAAGAATAAAACTTAACGCCTTAAGGGAATATTCTTAAGAAAAATGATACAGTGCACCAATTCATTAGAAGCTTGTTTTATTATATTTTATAAATTTTTTAATACTATAGTTTCAAATATAGCACAGAAATCCAATAATTTTTTTTTGTAATCATTGTAAATAAAGTCGTATAAGTCTAGCGCATCAATTGCTTCGAAATACAATATTTGGGTAATTCCAAAGTTTTCTTTAAAAAGCATCGAGTGTGTTCACTGGGGTATTACATTATGTGAGGAGTCTAATTTCAAAAACGGCAATCTCCATAAATTTTTTTGAGCTATATTGATCCTTACTGCATAATACAATAAGGCATATAATTGCTTGAAAAAAATGATAGAGATTGCCGCTTTTGGAATTAGACCCCACATGTAATAAAATGTAATGCAATTTTAAGCAATATGACGTCATGAAATGAATGACATGTAAATACTATAATCGTACATGTTCCATATTGGAGTTTATGCTGTAAGTTCTAAACGTACACTCCCGGACGGCATATATGTTTCGTAATGGCACACCCACCCTATGTTGTATTTTTGAGCGCTTTAAATGATAAATGAAACATTATGATTGGATGAAATCGATCACATGACCTCAGAATACAATGAACTGCAAATCTACACTAACCGCGACATAAGTAATTACTATTTACCACATTGGTAGACCCTAAGTAGTACGTAGTACCGATTAATTAAAATTTCTACTCTGGCTTAGTACAACCGATATTTTAAATAATGAAATTATTCTTATATTTAATAAATAATAGGTTTATTCTTAGAAAAACCGAATCGAATTAAATATCTAATCATAAATTTTACTTTCGTGAAAAGAATAATAAGAAGAAACAACGTTATTACATTATAGGTAATATAAGATTATCTGCCAAATAATCTACTAACATATTACTTTTTTTTAGGAGCAAGAAGTAAAAATGGGAAGAAAAGAAAAAAAAACATTTTAAGTTAAATTCTAAAAATTAAGAAAATAGGTAATGGTCTATCGTACCATGTATTCTAAATACTGAAGTAAATGAGAATGTAAAAAGATATAAACACCTTTGATCTTGTTTCAATTCAATAAACGACTTGATTGTATCAAAAAGTTCTTTTGTGTGTTACTGAACGGTCCTCATAAATAAGATAAAATTAAGAAAATAATATATTAGAATAATATGATGAGCCTTTATATCTTTGGTGTGTTAAGGTGTATTATTTTTCAATTTAATTTTTAAATTTAAAATGAAAATTTCCAACAATTTGATAGAAACGTTCTTTGTTAAATTGCCGCATTTCGAAATGATACAAGAAAACCTTTGTGTTATATTTTTTTCTATATGTGCAATGGCAGTGCGTATGATGATGTGCTTACTTTGTCTATATATAGCTTTACGTAGTATATTTAAAATTATTTTATAACTATATAAACCTTTATTTATTTTTATATTCGTTTTATCTTGACATTTTCTCTTGTTTTTGTGTCATCTTTTTTCGTTTATTTTTTTTTTCGTTTGGTTTTTGCTTTTTGATTTTTTATGTTACATATTATTCGTCCATTTGAATTAAAAGGCTGCCAGTTTACCTGATTCTATCTAATATCTATATTAAATTTTCTACTGGATATTACAATGTTTTAATATATCATATATCTATCAGTCTAAATTTAACCACTCCTTTTGATCCACACAAAACAATTTATATTTCATTACAAAAATCCATAAATATTGCAAAATATAAATTAGCTTACGACTGTTGAGGTTGAAATAATCTAATATATTTTCGTATAATAGTTTTATCTCCCGCAAAGTAGTCAAGTTTGTTCTATGTTAGCATGTACAGCCATAGTTTGTATCTTCTTTACAGTTAATTATTTAGCGGTTTTCCGCATTAGATGGACTTATAGCTGAATAGCGTGTCTATTAAGCATGTGGTCAGTGTTTTATTTCCTTTCGTTTTTTTTTTTTTTTTTTACATTGCATGGAATGTTTGAATGTTAATATGTCAGGTGGCTATAAGAAAACGTTAGAATATTCTGGTATGTAGTTAAGTTATTCATTTCATCCGTCCACGTTCATAATACATAAATATATATAATTGTATACATCTAATATATTTTTAACACAGAAATTCAAACTGTTTTTATGGCAAAGTTTTTTTTTTTCGATGTGACTTTCTTAGTAAAAATAGA
This sequence comes from Catotricha subobsoleta, assembly GCA_011634745.2. Taxonomy (NCBI): domain Eukaryota; kingdom Metazoa; phylum Arthropoda; class Insecta; order Diptera; family Cecidomyiidae; genus Catotricha; species Catotricha subobsoleta. Next base: position 7,751 of record JAABKK020055681.1, read on the forward strand.
CACGTCACGCAAACTTGCTGCTTTTCGTTGTATTATATATTTTATATAAACAATGCAGACGTTATATTTTTTTTTTTGACTCATGCCAACACATTATGCTTTCTTTCTATTATTTTTATCGATTAAGGAGTGGAGGAAAATGAGCCTTTTATATGCCTGGTTGAGTATGTATTTAAAAAAAATAAACATACAATTTTCCACACTATTAATGAATTTGGCTCTTTGTTTTTGCTTTTTGCTTCGTTTTTTTTAAAGGATTGAATTGATTGTTATGTTTTAATATTAATTAAAATGTTAAAAAAAAAATTGCGCTTATATTTATACTACCCATGTTAGCACACCTTAATTTAAGTCTAACTACAGAACCCAAGAACGAAAACTAAATAAATAAAATAGTTGGTGTATGTCGTGGACGCCTACTGTTATCATAGATTTTTTTTATGTTCTTCATTAATTTATGGTTAAGTAAGTAAATGGTTATATAGGTGTTTCGTTTCGTTTTTTTTGTTGTTTGTATCCTTTCATAAAATCTCATAAATAAGTGTTTTGGGCAAAGAATAGATTTATATATGAAAAAATAAATAAATAAATAAATGAATGTGTTAAACCCAAATATGAGAGCCTACCCATTTATACTGCATAAATAAACGCACTGAATAAAATTGCTTTTAAATACCATAATACAATCCAAATAAAACATTAGCCACATACGCATACATCTAAACAATTGTATACATGCAAACATGTTAACACCGCATAGTCGCATACCTTTCTTTTAATTTTCTACTTCAGTAAAATGTTATGTTAATTACAAAACCACTTCAAAGTTCAGAGATAAAACCCCTATATGTTTACTTACCATTTTCTGAATTACCATCCGTGTAAAAATCACATCACCTCCACTGATGATTTTTGCTCTATGGCACTGTGTAATTAATACACACATTTGTATGCCAGCAGATGCCCCTAAAGTAATTCTCGAAATAGAATGAATAAACGTTGAATAGGTTCTTATGCACATAAAACCGACAGATATAAAATAAGGAATTTTTTGGGGGGCTGAGGTGTATGGTGTGAGAACAACAGTAGGAAAAGCAAAAAAAAAAAGAAGAAAAACGAAAAGAAATCAAAGCGCTCCATCCATTTTCCCTTTTCCTTTTACTTGACTATGGCTACAAAATTCGTACTTGGTGCAAGTACGTAGCTATTTATTTATACAATCATGTTCATGTGAAAATGACTTAAGCATTAAGTGCGGAGTTTTTATAGCTCTGATGGTATAAAATAGACATAGATAACAGAACCATTTGTTTTAATTAGAAAATATATTAAAGTGGGTGCAAATGTTACAATTGGAATTTTTAATTTACATTGTTAATTGATTTATATGTCGATTTTGTGTGTGGCACTGAATTTATTGTGTGATGCATATAAAAAGGTAAATTGAATTTACTTTCTAGAAAATCGCAATAACAAATTTTAAAAGATAAAATTACTTTCATTGAATTAGAAATTATTAGTTTTCATTCTGTTTATTTTTAAAATTATATATGTTCTTTATCGAACTTTTCTCAAAACTGTGATGCTGATATGACAAATTGCCTAATTACAATTAATAAAACCAATTCAACATTCATATGCATAACAACTTATTAAAAATTCATAAATTAATATATTCTGTGATGGTGAATTAGGAATATCAATTAAACCATAATTAAATATAAAAATTATTCAATTGAATATAGATGTTATTTGAGAGATAGAATTTAACAGCATTTACTAGTTTCTGTCAATTAGAATTTATAAATATGGATTTATGATAATGATAATAAATAATATAGAATAATGAACGAAAAATAATACAAATTGATTCAATTGGGAATATACAGAAAATTTATATGTGTGTGATGTGACAAATGATATATATTATAATTTATATTAATATTATATTACATACATTCTATACAAGTATCAAGTATCTATATTAGGGTGACCAGATTTTAAAAAACATAGAATTATGTATATTTTTTTTTATTTATTTATTTATTTTAAAGACATCAACATCAATATCATCAACAACATCAACATGTAACAAAGGTAAAACCTTATTTAAATGATGCTACAGCATAAAAAGAACTCAATCTATCTCATTCAGATAAGGTTTTTTTTGTTCCTTTGAACCCAAGAGGTCGCGGCGAAGCTTTTAAATTTCGTATTTTCAAGCTTTTTAGGTTTTTTTATACTGGTATGTTTTGTACAACCATCATGTCCAAAATAATGATTTTCTCTACAAAGAATTTAATTGCCTTGCCAACGGTGTGAAAATGAATGACTGAGCTATGAAATTTTTATAGCACCTCCTTGCTACCTTACAAATGAACCATATTTAGCAGCTGCATATTTTTGCAAGGGGTGGTGATGTGGCATACTATGGAGGCTCTTGAGAAATCTAGTTAACTTTGCTGGTCAATAACAACAACAAAATACTGTTTTTTTTTTATTTAAAGTAAAAAACCTCTTAAATCGGTACTGCCCAACAATCACCCTGACCAACATATTAAGTCAAATGATAAGTTCAATCAGGACTGAGTAAGTACCTGGTTCCTGATATGTACTTTGTACTTGAAAAAAGTACTTCAGTACCGATTTATAGGTACTGGTATACTGAAAATATGAAAATCGGTACTTGTACTTCAAGAAAGTAATTCAGTACTTACTTTTATTTGGTTCTTTTACGCGCATTCAATATAACTAATTTTTTGTTGTTGCTTATATAATTGTGTACTTTTATATCTCAGCGGGATGCCTGAGAACATCGAGAATGTGAAAAATAAATTCCGAGATATTCAGGCGGAATTATATTTGTTACAATAAGTTGTAAAAATTAAATAAGTGAAACGAAAAGGTGTTTTATTAATCATAACTCAAGATAAGTATATTCTTATTTTAATTATACTGGTACTTTAGTACTTCAAAATGCCGGTACTTATCCAGTTCTGGATATGCTTTTGTGTTAAAGTGTTATAAGGATTTTAAATAATGGGTTCTATTTCAATAATATTTCGCACAAAAATTTAAAATAAGAAACATATAATAAAAATATATTAATTTTTTTGATATAGAAATTATAATGTAATTTCCTCAATTCATCTATTATCCAGTAACTGTACATTTTATTTTGTTATTTTTGCTTGTGTTCAAAACAAATCGAAAAACATTGCAAATATCTCCATTTAGTGAACATATTTGAGCTTCCTAAGCTGTTGCTACATAGTATCAGAT
>JAABKK020055692.1:0-11031 GCA_011634745.2 Catotricha subobsoleta
CCTGGAAAAAGATACTATTTTTCGCCAAAATCGACAGAGGGTAAGATTTTTTTCAAATCTCAGGGGGGGTAACACACCACCTCCCCCCCCCCCCTGTTGATGTATGGATACAGTTATACAATGTCTCAGCAACTGACATTATTATTTAGAAATATATTTGTAAAACCTATATGTGAAGCAAAAAATATATATTTTTATAAAACTTAAAACTATTCAGCAAAGATATGAATATATACACATTATACATATATAAAAATATAGGCCAGCTATATATTCATCTATCCACAAGGAAAGTGGTGACCACGGGCGGACTGACCGTATAAGCTACCTGTTAAATACAGGCTTTTGCTTTTTAACATTTTTGTGGACTTTAGTAAAAATTGGAAAAGTTTTTAAAAAAATGTTCAAAAAAATCGATGGCATTTTAATTAGTGAAGAGGTTATTGATGTTGTTGGGATGCGAGTAACTTATGACAAAAAAAAAAATATGTCACCCAAAGTACAATATTAAATATTTTCCGAGGCTTTTAATTTAAAATTATACGGATAAGTCGGAGACTTTATTTTAGAGCCAGTTCGCTTTTCGCCCCTGGTGGTGACAGATTCTTTGTCGGATTCAATTTTATTAACATTTTGAATTAAGGGCTCTTAATTCAGCTTGATAATCAGGTTAAAATTATTCAGATGTGATTTGTCTTATTAGTTTGTAATTTGAGTGTGTGCAGCGATCGTGGAAGTTTGAGGCTAATAATTCTAGATGGTTACGGATACTTGGATATTGGTCCGTAGAGAATCTCCAGGGAAGTTCGTTGATATTCTTAAGATTTTTGTTTAACACTACTTGCAATTTTTTGAGATGCGTTGCTGCTGATTGGTATCACACTGGTCTTCCATATATGGGTCTAATGATTGATCTTTAGATGTTGCTTTTGTTTTTCAGCCAATACTGGCGTAGAGGCTTTTCATAAACTTGATGGCCTTCTCACAAGCCAATGCGATTATGTGGTCCAAATTTGAATCCAAGGTTATCCCCAGGTTTGTAATAGTATTTTGTGAACTGGATTTTGATATCTTCAAATTTCAATGTTGTTAACAGGCTTTCTTTTCGGTGACTTATTAAATGGAAAAATTATCGCTTGCGTTTTTTCTGTGTTCATTTTTATTTTCCAATTCCTATAGGAAATCCAAAAATGAAAGAAATATAATAATAATAAATGATGATATATTCCACTAGAATCTATATGTCTTTGTTAGTATTACGATATTGCATAGAGATTTCTATTTCTATTTCTAAAAAAAAAAAGAAATTAAAAAATATGAAACATATGAGTAATATCAATGTTGATTCGATAATCTTAAGCTTTCATTGTAATCATTTTTTGCAGTAATATTTACTACACAATATAATGTATGATAACATTATGTATCGTTACATAGTTGTTTATTCTGTTATTTTCCAACAAAACTTTTTTACCTTTTGTTCTTTTTGTATGTTTTCCATGAAAATTCATTCATTTTTTTTTTACTGTTTACCTGTTTGCTCGAAACTCAATAACACATCAAAATAATTTAAACTTACTGGAAAATAACGAGAAAAACTTAAGAACATAAGAAGCCACTAGGAAAAGGAACATATATAATATATATATATAATGTTCTCAATAAACTATTTTCATTTTAGCATCTGAATAAAAATAAGGAAAAAAAAAATATAAAAGACTATATAGAAATACTTACGATAATCAAGCTATAAGCAGGTGTATATCTATTTATTTTTTCATTACAAGTACAGATAAAGGGAAAAAAATATATACGAAATTGCTTTCGTTTATGTTGGTTTAAATATAAAATAGAATCGAAGGGTTGGATAAATGTTCAGCAATTACGATACAAAAGTAGTATTCTTGAAGAGGAAAGAAAAAATTGTGAAAGAAAGTTTAAGTTATATTTTTGGTCTTAATACGCACCCTTTTTCACATACAGCGAAACAGTAAACCTCTGGTATACTAAGTTAATGTCGAATAGGCCCCTTATGGCAGAAATTTTCATTTGAAGAAAAAATATTTTTGTCCCTAATATTTAGAAAATGATATCGTCAAATTATTTGTTTAAATTTTTAGCCTGCAGAAATAAAGTTTTAACTTATTCTCGTAATTAGTTAGGGGACGTTCATAAATTACGTAACGCTCAGAGGGGGGGGTCTGAAGGCTGCGTTACAACAATGTTACGCAGGGGGAGGGGGCCTTAAGGACAAGCGTACGCTTTATTCTGAAATATATCATAACAATTTGAACTTTGATGATTTATAGTTTATAGTATCTATAAACTATAGCACGTGCCACTAATCTTATATTAGAATGCCTGACTATAGTATAGTGGAAACTTTTTTGTGTAAAATGTGTAATACCTACTTCAACATGTAATAGATTCTATATCATGTTTAATATAATATACAAAAGAGCAATTCACCATTCCCACAATTTAGTGTTTAATCTAACTGTAATTAGACCTGACTTTCTGTGTACAATATATTGAAAAGTAAAAATTTCATTATTTTTAAACATATTAGAAAAAAATATGTTGTATTATGAGGTTTATTTTTCTTGATACGTTACGTTACAAAGGGGGGGAGGGGGTTTGCGAATACGTTACAAGAGCGTTACAAAGGGGGGGGTCCAAAAATCGCCGATTTTGCGTTACGTAATTTATGAACGTCCCCTTATACATTCGCTCTACTTTTAGTGAGATATTGGCTACGAAAAAAAACTGAACTTTTATTTAGGTGCTGTATTCCTCTTTGAAAGTAGATATTTAAATCAATATATATATATATGCAGTTGGATAGTTAAATTATTATGGTAATCAGGTCAATATCCTATTTTATGCTGTCTATCGATCAATTTGACGCTTGCAATATTATATTACAATGTTTTCATACTATTAAAAGGGCAAATAAACTTTTTACACATACAGCGATTTTATATATGGTTTATGCTGCGTGCACTCATGCATTTATTTTATTAAAACGTCTATATGGCTATATGTGATCAACCACAATTTAACCATTATATAATATTATTAAATATATTAATACCTTACACATTATATGATTTATTTAGAGTAGTTATGCAGTGGGACGTACCTATATACAATAGAAAAGACGCAGACGTATATAAATCAGATTTGACCTTAAGTTGACTGGATGAGAAAAAAAATTATTAGCACGTACGATATAATACTGTTATTTTTTTGATACACTTAACTACATCAACACCTATTGCATATAGAATTTATAGACCATTAATAGCAGATTTTTTTTTTCTTTTTTATACTTTCTCGGGGCTCTGTTTCCGATATATATACAATATAAAATTTAAACAAGACAAATCTCATAATGCATAAAGCATTAAATATTTCTTTCTATATCATTTTAGATTATAAGAGATAATAAGTTTATAAGCAGTTTTGTGTTGACAGTTGCATTTGCATTTTAACAAGGATACCATAAAGTCATTACTGTTTGAGATGACAAAATGTCAGTGTCAGTAATAGAATCGCACTGAGAAACTGTATCCAAATATGATTATATTTAGTTTCATCGCTGTTCTGATAGTTTCTTCAAAAAAAAAAAATAGCAAGTTGAGAATACTTACACTTGCAGATATACACAATTATGTGATATGATTTTAAATCGTGGTAATAAAAAATTTCATTATTTGCTATGCGGAGAATTGATGTTTCATTTCGTGTTTTAGTGAAAAAATATAATTAGAGATGAAAATATACTTAAATATATATTTTGAAAATTTTGGTTATTTAACAATCATAAATTTAACAAGAAAGACTATTAAAATTGGATTCGTATCCAATTTATTTAAATGCACTACATGTAAGTTGTACGGGTCCGGTCTCCACTCGGTCACTTTAAAACATAGTATAAGTATTATCCCTATCCACCTATTAATTTCTGAGAAAAATAAAAAATAACAAAGAATTGACCTTTGACCTTTGCCCATGACCTTTGACCCTTTGGGATCAACCTCAGTTTCGGTCACTCTACAACATAGTATCATTATTATTCTTGTCCACCCATTAATTCCTGAGAATACTAAATAAAACAAAAAAAATGACCTTTGACCATGATCTTTGATCTTTTGTGGTCAAGACCAGTTTCAGACTCTCTAAAACATAGTATAAGTTTTATCCCGATTGATACATTAGTTTCTGAGAAAAAGGATATTTGACCTTTAAACTTTGTCCATGACCTTTGATCTTTCACCATGACCTTTGATTTTTTTTTAGTTAGTTAGTTAGTTAGTTAGTTTAGATCACATTCAGTTGCTTTACAACATAGTATAAGTTGTATAAGTTTTATCTCCATCCGTTCACTAGTTCCCGAGATCAAGGGAAGGACAGAAAAAAAAAAAAAAAACAAATAAATCTAGTATGCACTATCATGTTTCACATGTAGTGCATAAAAATAGTAATGCGAATTTTCATTTTTTTTTCTTTGCTCCAAATTATTTAATTAAATATCACCATCAAACCGCATTTACTTATTTATTTCAATAAATGTAATGCTTATACTCCGTACAAGTTTCTAGGAACTTGACTTGAAAAATTGTGAAAAAAGAACCAGAGAGGCGAATATAAATACGAAAACATGAAAAAATGGTCCCTATTTTTTAACCAATTTTTTATGTTTCGTATTTCTTGAACTCTTAATTAATTCCAAAATCAAAAAAAAAAAACAAGCTGCCAATTACTTGGTATACGACTTCATTTTTGTAAAAAAAAAAAGAGGGATCAAAAAAAGAATGAAAATAAAGGGGGTACTCGAAAAACCAAAAACAGAAAAAAAATTGGATCTCAAAATGAAAAAACAAAATATTAAAATAACGTCAGTAATACGACGATCAAAATCCGGCCACCGAATCTTGAGAACCAAAAGTTTTTTTTATTTATTTGTTTAAAATGAAGTACATAATTCAATAAAGATTATTGTTAGTGCACCTACTTCGGTTTTTTCAATTTAATCAATATCAATTACTAGAAAATTCCAACTTCCCAAAAATGTTATATACTATACATATTACAATATTTTATCTAAATTTATGAAAAGAAAATCTCAAACAGATAGCTACAATTACAATCTACATCATGGTTTTCAATTCAATTTATTCATTTAAGTATTTTTTTTAGCTTATTACATTTTTTGAGATACAATTATAAAAATTTTTCAGCAACTAACATTATTAGTGACATATTTAAATTTATGTGAATTTTTTGAAATTATTAAAGAAAAATGAATGAATTAAAAACCTTTATGTGAAGCAAAAATGTCGAAATTATTATATTTGAAATTTATATAAGTAGGTACTTAGACTTACTTTTTAAAATCGAAGAAAAAATTCTAATATTGTGACGACACACTGAGGGTGGGGGTAGGTAGTATATAAGAACGTGTGACGAGCTGTTACAAGAGGAGAGGGTATAAAAATGAAAAAAATGAGTGACATTATAAGCGAACGATCACTTAAAAGCATAAAAAAGTCTTCAGAATAATATCTCTAAATTCTAGACAATGGCTTGAATGAGTAATTACCAATCGAAAAAAAAAAAAGCAAAAAACTAAATTTGTCTACTCTACTTTTGAAACCATTTGTCAAAGTAGTTATTATGATAATGATTATATTATATTCAGTGTCAAAATAGAAAATTTATCATTCGAGAAGTATGTAAATTTATACGATAGAAAATATACTTATTAGTTTGATATAACTTCAACTTCTAAACTACGGTGAGAACATCTATAAAAACAGTTTTCCATACGATTAAAATTAAAAGTATACACACATTTTTTGTTTGAATAAAAATGATATGAATTCATCATATATATGATGAACAAGCGAGGCATATACTTAGGTACGTATTATTATATTGAAATAGTTAAAGTTATTCCATATTTTCGACCATTTATATTACATTATTATTAAGTTTTTTTTTTCTCTTGTCAAAACAGAAGTTACTTATAAGGCAGTTAAGGTAAATAAATGGCGCGAGTTATTTTCAATATGACAGATTTTAGATTCTACTTAGAGATGTAAAATTTCATGAAATTTTTATACGTTTCAGAAATGTTTCAAAACTTCATGAAATTTAGAAATTCACAAAAAAAATGAGTTTTTGTGTATTTATTTAAATATTTACAATAAAACTCATTTTAATAGTTAGGGAAATATGACCACAATTTGAACCTAATAGTGCACTTTTTGATAAAAGCATGAAAATTTGTTTCCCGGTAAACTGAAAAATTCTGAATCCAATTCTCTGGACAGGTCGGAAAATGTTGCCCCTTTTTACCCCTTAATTGATTTTTAGTAAGGGAGGATGAAGCATTGGCGGATCCAGGCGGGGGCGATAGGGCGATCGCCCCCCCTGAAATGAAAAAAATAATATATCTTTCAAGTTTTTCAAAATACAGCATACAGCACGGTTTTGCTTCATTTTTGCTCACTTGTTTTGCTTGCTCAGAATTTTGTAGACGGATTTTGATGATTTGGATGCAGAGTCGAATTACCGTCAAATACAGTGGAATGTCGGAAATTAAAATCGCTCGGAAATTAGAATTGCAAAAATTAAAATCGATCGCTAATTGAACACGCAAAATCAAAATTTCTTTAATTTATAACCAGTATATTCTTTTTTTCTTTATTTAAATAGTTGATAATTTTTGTTATACAATTTGTTATCACTACCGGAGGTGTGTTGGTAGCATACACGATGTACCCAAAAAATAAAGAATTTAATTTATTAATAATAAAATAATTAATGATTTATTCTAGATGATTAATGGAATTTATTACCTATTTATTTATTTATTATTTATTTATGTACTTTTTTTACTATTTTTAATGCAATATTATTGGATTGAGTGATTTGAAATGGACATTGATTCTTTTTTTTAAATCCATTCATATGCATTTTTGGACATGCAAAATTCAAAATCGATCGAAAATTGGACTCGCAAAATTCAAAATTTTTCTAAATTTAATATTTTTAACCAGAATATTCTTAGATCCATTCAAATACATTTTTAAGCGTTAACTTTTATCGTTTTTATTAATTTTTGTTTGATTTACATACAAGAACTGAAAAATCTCTAAAATTAGAAAATATATTTTAAAAATTAGAATCGCCTAAAACTTTTCGATTTTAATTTTCGAGATTCTATCCACTGTGTACTGATATATGTTTTGATTTTTATCTGTTTTTGTTTTCGGTTCGAAAATTAAAAAAAAAATGTTTTCGAACTTCTTTTAAAAAGCAAAAACCGTTTTTTTGATTTTACTACCCTATAATCAAAAACAGCTCAAGACGAAAACAAAACATAAATATTTTAATGTAGTTTAAACTTTGCGTCCAACGGGAGGCCAATCATCAAAATCCGTCCACTCAGTCCTGAGAAAAATCAACATGAACTTTTTTTTTCATATAAGTGTGCATTTTTTTATCGCTTAATTAATGAGAAAACAAGCTGCCAATGCATTGGCACAAGCTTCATTTTATTTCCCACCACATCCCTCCACATCCCTCCTCACCCCCTCACATCCCCTCACATCCCCTCACATCCCTTCACATCCCTTTTTTAAAGAATGAAGGAGCCATCACAAAACCAAAAAAAATATTGCAACGGCAAACTTCCAAGATTACGCGACTAACGAATGGTCATTTATTAAAATCGGTCTACCGACTACAGAGATATACTTGCGCCCGGACAAACACACAAAAAAAAAAAAAAAAAGAAAACCAAAAAAAAAAATCTCGAATACAATGCTTTATTTAATCGATAAATCGATAAAATGAAGCAAAAGAGCAAGACTAGAATTATTTCGTAAATAAAATAAATTAATACTCGCAAAAATGAAGTTCTGTGTTCTGTATCAATATAATTGGCAGCTTCGTTTTATACTAATTTCATTCTGAATCCAATTCGCTTGACAGGCCGAAAAAAAACTTCCCCCTTCATCCCCCCTCACTAAAAATTAATTAGGGGATAAAGGGGGGGACAACATTTTCTGGCCTGTCCATAGAATTGGATTCAGAATTTTTCAATTTACCGGGAAACAAATTTTCATGCTTTTATCAAAAAGTGCACTATTAATGTTCCTATTTCCCAAACTATAATTATAAGTAGAATATAATTAATCCTAATTTGAAAATTATGAAGAAAGTATGAAGAAATATAGAAGAATTTTAAAAATAACTATTACCTATTTATCGAAATAAAAAAAATAAAATCTATTGCTTGCTGAAACGTTTCAGTTTCTATTTGAGATTCAGAATCTTCATTTTTAACAAGTGCTTCTATTTCGATAAGCAATGTATCATCTACATAACGAATTTCAGAGTTTTCATCTTCATCACTGTCAGATCCACTTATCAGTTCATCTACATATCGCTTGATTATGAATCGGAATTCTTATATAAATATTAGTAGAGTTTCTTATTGATTGCATGTCCTTGAAAAACTTTGATTGTTTCATTTCATAAATTTCGTAAATTAAACATAAACTAATGAAATTATGAAATTTTCAACTCTGATTCTACTTAATGCCGACGATGATTGCAACCAGTTAGTTAAGTAAGCTTCAATTAAAATCGAATTATAAGATGTGTTAGTTCATTTTCATTTGAAATGATTTAAGTAAAATTGTATATGTGATGGAAATGAAGTGAAGTGAAGTGAACTTTTATTTATTTATTTATTTATTTATTTATTATTATTATTAATACTTTACTAGGTGGTTACCCTTACAAGCCATTTTCTCTATATAAAATTAACGAATAACTAATTTAAAAATTTGAAACAAAACATTTAAAACAAAACAAATATTGAATCTAAAACGAATAAAATAGAGCCAAGAACGAAGAATGAGATATAGGGATATGTGAGGTATACAGTGATCCACATTTTACTGTAAAGCTCGCCCGAATAATAATTATTATCGTTACATCGTAGTGGTACTAAATGGCAAGGATCGTATAGTTTGTTTGAAGCTCCCTCTAGTTAAATCATAATTAAAAATATCCGCTATTGAATTAAATTGATACATCAACCTATTTACTGGTTCATGGATGCCATAATTAGTTCGATGAGAATTAAGTCTGCACATTGGAAAGTTGCGTAGCGGTTTGGCAGGAATATAAAATCTTAATAAAGATAATAATTGAGGTGCATTAATTTTACCCGAAAGTAAGTCATACATGAAAAATATGCTGAGATTGAATCTACGACGGTTGAGTGTTTCGAGATTGATCAACTGACAACGATGAGCCCTAAGTATATCGCGATAATTACTCTCTCTTCCAGACCATAATTTAACTATGAAATTTCAGCTTCCGAAATATAGATTGTCAATAAAAAAAAACAAAACAAAACAAAATGCGCTAACATGACGAGTAATTGTGTCAATGAAAAACTACCGTTTCCCAGCGATACCTCATTTTGTTATTATTAACACGTGTATGTTAAGTTGTGGACAATTCATTTTACCAATAAGTAGGTCTAGGTATGTAGTATAAAGTTATATATATATTCATATAATTATTCTGTTGCATGTTTACTTCATAATTATTAAATTGTATAGAAACACAAAAACTGTACCTACACTTTCTTGAAGCTATTATTCTTTTCTTTTTTTTTCTTTTTATCCTTTTACATATAATAAATTTTCGTTTACAGTTTAAAAGTTATGTTATACGTTACGTGCAATAGCAAACATGATTCATGATTAAATAAATATTACGTTATTTTGATACAAAGTATTTTTTTTTTTTTATTTATATTATTAGATTGACTTATCCGCACCTTGAAATTTTCATTGATGTAATCATATTGTTTTGGATATTTTTTGAATCGATGGGAATGTACAAACATATTACGAAACATTTTATGTTGTTAGTTTTTCTGACGGTTCTTGTTTCACAAGAAAACTATATATCATACCATAATACATTTTATATTTCTTTTCTTTATCTTTTTTTACACACACTCAATATTTACATGCAAGAATCATCGAAAGTATTTTTCAAAAACTAAGTAAAGAACACTTAGACTCGATAATGTATAACCGACAATAAAATTAAGTCGAAGGTAAAACTAATCCAGGATAAAGGAAATCCGTGGTTGTGTATATCATCAATGTACTATTTATTTACATGTTATATTTCCATATGTACTACTCATAGTTTCAAATTATGTCAATATAAGTATATATGAATATATGATAATTACACTAGAACAAATGAAAATACTATACGGGCTGGTCACACGTGTCCACAGCCCGACTATAATAACTTTTGAAAGCAAAGTGTATGCAACTGCCTGACTGTATATAAATGCAAAGTACACAACTATGTACTATATGTACTATATGTACTATAAGGCAGCTAGGCCAACGAAAAAGTCAGACTGACGACATCGACACGATATATCTGCGTTTATACATTCAAATCGGTGGATAAAATAAATTTTAATCGGAGGATTGGTTTTATCGTCGTTTATACACTGAAGCTTAACAGAGGCCCACTCACTGCGATAAAGAAAAAAGGTGAATAACACATGAAAAATGCAATACCCGGTATTGAATACCGTGTGCATTACTAATGACTAAACAAAAAGGCATGTCCGTTACCGTTTAGATAGTAATATAGTATTGTATAAATATAGTAAATTATTCCTTAAATTAATTAAGTTTTTTTTTCTTAATCATAATATATGCTTACAGCTTATGACATTTTTTTTTGCCTACAAGGAAAGTAGTAGTTTCCGATCAGTTACTTTTTCTTTCATATTATAGTTTAAAATTTAAGAAGTTCCATTTGTTCTATAAAATAAGTGAAAAGTTTTTTTTGTGTATTATTATGCAATGGATAAGATTTAATCATTTTGTTATATATATATATTAGAGTGGCCCTTATTTTAAAAAGTTCGGAATTGAGCTGATTGCGCCCCCTAGTTTTTTTCGT
>JAABKK020055712.1:0-11024 GCA_011634745.2 Catotricha subobsoleta
GTGGTCTTTTTTTTAACCATGTGGTTCTACCTTATGGCTAAGGCAAGCACCTCGAAATTCGCAAAAAAAAAAAAAAAATATGACGGTAATCTTGAGACAAAATGCAGCTCAGAAAACAGTGGTACGGGGGGTCTTACAAAAAGTCGATCCACTCTATTGTACACCCTTAATTTCACTAAATATGTGGTTTTAATGAATACTGCGCTTTTAAACTGCTAAAAATAGATATTATTCAGGTTTTCCTCTTCTACCTGCTACCTAAATGATTTTTTTCTTGTTTTGGGAATATCCTGACAGATAAATTGAGAATACAGTAGGAACAAAATATAAATTTATAGAAACTACATTGCCATTAATTAATGTGACCTCATTTAGAAAAATTTGGAATATTAAAAGTTTTTATAGAATTTTCAAATAATTTCGTTAATATGAAGCAAAATAAAAGTATTTTGCATATCGAGGAATTTCTGGATGTTCATCTTGCCAAATCTCTAGAGAATACATTAAAAGTAGAACATCTTACAGCTTGGAAAATTTTGCCATTAGATTTTTAGACCCAAAATTACTATTTTAATTATTAAAGTTTTCTAAATCTTTCAAAGTTTTGTTTTTATACGCTTACAAAAAAGTCAAAAAAAAATACAAAAAACCTAAATAATGTATATGTTCGTTTAAAAAAAAAAGAATATCCACCCCACGGATAATTTCTCGGCCCAACGTGTTATAAAATATGAATAAAAATCTTCCTGTGAAATTCACCTTAAACTATTTAAAATTACCAGTTTTCGATGTCTTTTTCTTGCAGAAAAATTAGTGTGAAGTGCAAATTTAGATAATATCAAAAAAAAAAAAAATTTAAAAAGTCTTAACTTTTAAACGAATATACCCACCCCGTCTAAATTTGTATTGCAAGCTCGTAGATTCTTAAGGCATAATATTCTTCTGACATAATAATAAGCTTAGTTCTTAAAAACGTTAAAAGTTAAAAATTTCTAAAAATTCTACACCGCTTTTCGATGTAATTGTCGCAAACTAAAATATATCGAATTCCGCTGGTAGTTTCCGTGGTGTAATTAGGCTGTTATTCAACATGCTGTTTTTTCTGTGCGACGAAAAACTAAATAAGCAACAAGTATATAAAAAAAAATCCATATACAAAAAATTGTCACCCTAATATATATACTAACGTAATATATGTGTAATTGTGCAAGTCTACATTATATGATTGTACAATGTACATCCACTCAACAGTTTACATATATTATTAGGCATAATCTACATATAACATCCATCATTAATCACTTTATTATCTTTATGGTTCATTTAGAAAATCTGTAATAATATAACCATTAACCATTCGATATTTGGTATAAATATATACTAATTTATATATATTGTGTTTGTGTTTGTTTTATGCGATGAATGATAATGTCATTTCTAAAGATATATATTTGTTGAGTGTTTTTTAAAGATAACTGTTTGAATCAGCAAGTAAAATATGAAAAATACACTAACTTAATTTCGAAATTATTAAATTTAAATTATAGTCTCAGGTTGCACAATATGATATGATTTCATTTAATGAATTATATAAACTAATTAGAGGTGGAGACATATATGTACACGGAGAAGAGGATTTCCCCCTTAGTTTTTTTCTTTATATAGTTTTTATAAAGTACTTTTTTCAAATTTATGGAAATTACCCTATTTCTCTTTTCAAAAATATGTCCGACTGATTTATGCATGCAACTGGGTATCTGTTTCTAGCTCGAAGTCATTTTTTATTTACTTAAAAAAAACCTCAAGGTTGAAAAAAAAAGCCACGGGGTTCTACCCTGTGGGTCGCTGCAGCACATCGAAGATCTAATTTATCTTCAAAAACTTTTTTACTCGTGAATCAGAAAATAATGGTAAAATATGGCATGAAAATTAGTCGATATACCCTAATCTACAGCCTTTATTGAAGAAGCGTCTCCGCATACATGTCAGTCAGCTTGTAATATTGAGCAAAGTATTGAAGCTTAAATTTTGAACTCATTTTTTCATAAAACCGTCTATAATTTAGTTATAAATTCATGTAAAATATATAACTTTCTATTATTATTTAGTTCATAAAGTGGTTTCAGTAAGTTCTTGAAATCTTCAAAGGTATACTATATTATATACACTTAGCTTTCTTTAATACGAATTGAATATTGAGTTATTCAATAGCAGCTGTTTAACAACTGACTAAAACAAAACAAAAAAAAGAAAACAGTTTATTAAACTTCATCTACATTTCTCTTAATATTCAAAGTACAACAGATTCGTAAAATCTTCTAAACGAAATAATGCATATACAATATACATTATACAATTATGTAAATTATAGTCACGCAATAAATATTTGATGAAAATTGATATTAATGCTTTTTGAACTATTTAATATACTCATACATAATACATAATATGTATATGATAAATGTAATCAATGAAAATAATACTTCTCGTTCTACCACTAAATACTAGTTAAGCATCTCTTAACATACAGTGACTCATATTAATATTCGTACCAAAATAAAATTATTGATAAATGTGGAAAAATTACTGCTAAAATGTTTTTTTTTATTTTTGTTTTTTTTAGGTATGTTATTGCTTATTTATCTATCTATTAAATTATAAAAATATCAGAACACCTATTAGAAAACAAAAAAAAACATTTTAAAAAAATCTTTACACAAACTTCCGACTTTATCCGAATATTAAATTGATTCAGTGTATATTTATGTCGTGGTGGCGGCTAGGTAACAAAAATTATTCAAAATTATTCATAGACAACAACTAGTTTAACAGTAGTCCCTTTTTGCACAAATAATATATTCATTGCATGTTATTATCAGATTGTGGTTACAAAAAAAAAAGTGCTTTCGCTTTTAACGCCATTAAAAATTTTGCTATATGCAAAATAATTTTTTTTAATTTCAAGTTCATTTGCATAACCATAACCAAGTGTATCAAATGTGTAACGAATTGCAAAGTATAGCTCGCTACTGATATAAATATCGTGACTATTTATTTTTCTTATTTTTTGAATGATATTACATATATTAGTTATGTAAATCAGAATTTATTAACAATTATATTTATGATCCAATTATGAAGAATAAAATCGTGTGGGTTTTGAAATAAATTCTACCAAAATTAAATTGATATTAAAAAACGCTGAGACATTTTTAGGGTAAGAATATGTCTATAATGCTTCGGCCCGATTTGATTTTTCTTCTTTTCGAAAATAATTGTAACTGAACAAAGTTAATTTTAATATTTCCGATTTTCTGTATCAGGCATATGTATTTTTATTTTGAAAAAATATTCATAACATAAAATATAAAAATAAACCACTTAACGATCTCAAAGATGCATGAGCAGCTACTCGTATCCTGTTTAAATACTTTATCGGAAAAATTCTCTGATTACTAATATTTTTTATTGATATACTTCCTAAAACTATATATACACAAATGTTAAAATGTTTTACGAACATTTGCGGAAATCATCCATCATAATACTACTTTCATATAAAAAAAAACGCGCAATAATGTTACAACGAACTTTTTGTTACGAGAAATGATGTTTCCTGAGTTCAAAAAATATAACTTCCTATATATTATAACCAATAGTAGTCCCGGCGTAAGTTATAGGCCCAGCAAGCAGCAGCTTAGAGTGCCAAAGTTCATGTGTGTTAACTTTTCTTTCTTTTTTCTTTTTTATTTGGTCCCACGTTCATTCTCTGAAGATCGATTTTTTTTCTTGCTCTCACACGTTCGTGAATTGAAGATTTCCATCTTTTTTTTAATCGCTGTAATGGATTTTGTCTAAGGTCGGCACTGGTCAATAGTACAATATTTCGTATAATATAGACCTGCAGTAGACATCCTTTGAAAACATGTATCGCATTTGATTTCTATATTCGTAGAGTATCGTTAGTGTGTTATCATTCCTTCTAGTGAAAATGCTTTGCATACATTTTTGTTTCACACTTATTACAAAACCTATCATCGCTAAATAATACTCTGCAGAGATTCATACCTCGATTTATAGCGCAAACAAAATTATAGTGGCATACAAACATTTTGTTTTTTGCATAAAATTCCGGTGTTTTGCAAACAAAAAATAAACATTTTGAAAACAAAAATCTTTTTAAATAGAAATTAATATCACTTTTTTATAATTTAAATTTCACTGATTTATCATCGTATTACATTTTTTTTTTTTATTTTTTTAATTTGAATTGTAAAAATGAAAAACCTTGATCTGTTTTACTGGTTGTAATAATTTTATTCAAGTATTTTTTGGTGTCACTTTTAATTATTATGAAATATACCGCAATAACTGTCACCGCACCATCATGTCCGCCAAATTAAATATTAAATTATGTAGGTACCTATATTGGATGTTGTACTAGTGCTTTTCCACGAAAATATTTTTAATATTATTATCGTATTTTCCAAGTAAAGAAAAAATGAAATTAAAAATTAAAGTAATTACGATTGAAAAAAAATAAGTTAAACAATTTATATTTCTCGCATATTGTATGAGAAATAATGTCAGAGTTAAAGGGTAGCAACTATAGCAACCATATGAACGCACGAGAGAAGGGGTGTTCAGTGAAATCTCAATAGACTTTGTCAAAATTTGGTTTAGTTCTTACCAAATTACGAAACAAATTAGAGCGCTGGTCAACTCGTTTATACATATATCGCAGCGCCTTAATTCAAAAATTATTTAGTGGTAGTTTTAAAATGTGCTGGCTATATAGCACTAAACTTATGATGTATTAAAAAAAAAAGTTTTTGATGAACAACATAAGTGATGACAACCTATTGCGATTAAAAAGATCTTGAAAAATGTATTAAAATTTATTTATTTTGGGTGTCTCATATGCTATGTTTCATTATTAAATACATAATATAATTGCATTGCTTTGTGCGTTTTATCAATAAAATTAATATATTGAAAAATTAGGAAAAAATCAAAAAAATTATTCATAATAATGTCAAAAAAATCACGTAAATCTGATATTTTCAATTTAATGTAGAAAAAAATCATGATTTATTGCAACCCTGATGATAATGACAATGATATTACAATTTTCACCTCCGCGTATTTAAGAAATTCATTATTTCATATTATTTTACTTATATTTAGTTATAAATATGCGTTTTATTAATCAAAATAGAAGACTATAAAAAAACAAATAGGGTTTAATTAAGTAAAAATTTATAAACAAAATACCTTTAAGATTCTTTCTCAAACCATTATCCGGAAAAACAGACATTTTTCAAAATAAATAATATTTAAAATGTTCTTATGAGTATTTAAACAAAATGTTTAGAAAGTTGAAATTTGTTCATTATCTTCAATGTTGAACTTTCTAATTATTTTTAAGTAAAAGTTTTGTTTTCACTACAATTTTCATTGAAAAATATTTCTTAACAATAAAAACAAAATTTATGTTACGAAATTGTTGATTGGATAATTCATTAACTTTTGCTTTTGCTTGCTTATGCATAAATAATCAGGTGAATAATTTAAAACCAAATAATTAGGTAATTAATGATTTACAATAACTAGAAGATTATTAAAATAAAATATATGCATTTTATTTATTTATTTCTCCTCCAATATTAATTTTGTCCAGTGTGGTTCCTCGTAGCCTGGAATTTAGAATAACGCAATTTAAAAAATATTGCAAGGAATTCGTCGAATTTTGAGTTTAGAATTAAAAATTATACTTTCAAAATAAATCGTCAACGAGAAATCGCCTACATTCTAAAACTATATTATGTAGATTTTTTTTATAGAATGAAGTTAGGATGAATGAATTTGATTTTAAAAATCACATTTCGTTGATAAATACAAAATCAATGCCTTCTTTTTTAAATATATAGAAATCGATGTATTTATATATTTTTTTGACATTGATGGACAACTTTTTTGTGTCCATGCAGACCTCTTGCTAGACATAAACTGTTTTAAGATACTACTGTGTTTGTTGTAATACATTATTGATGGTAATGTCGATCGTCTGCATACTTAAAAAAAAAATATCGTCGTTACCTTTAATAATTATTAATAAACAAAAACTATTATTTATACCTTGAAGTTTATTAAATTGTGAATAAATCCATTATATGTACAAATAATTACATATTAATGAAAGTTGTGCTTACGCATACGTTTTAACCATAGATCCTAATGATTTTGAATATCTATATTTTTTTTTCAATTTATGTTTTTTTTTGCAACTCCATTTGATCAGATTGACAAAAAAATTAAACCAAATAAAAATCAACCGACAGCATCGATATGACGATTGCTTAATTTTAAAAATTGCGAAACAAAATATGGGTTAGCGTTTTTTGAACTTAACCCATCGTATGAATTTATGAAACCTATATAGAAATATTTAAAATGATGCATTTAAGTTTGAAATAGAGCATTATGGGAAAAAATTGAATGAAAACAATTAATTCTAATACTATACTTGGGAGAAAGCAATATTTCCTAAATATGCGCAGGTATGTATTTGCAATTTAATATTATATTTTAAATTATAATATACACGTTCCTGAGAAAATCTTTGGTTATCCAAAATGCATAGAAAATAAATTTAATTTTCTCCTTGCAATGAACTTTATACATAAATTATTTAGATATGTACGAGTATACATATTAAACTGGTTTTCTTCTCTTCTGGATGAATTTATTTTCCATCTACTTTGTAGTTTTATTTGAAATTTTAAAAATCTTATTTTATATTATTACATGTTTTAAGTTTTGGTGGAAAACACAGCGCCGGTGTGATTCTCCGCGAAACCTGAGGCAAAAAAACTCACAAGAAAAAAAAATAGTTATTTTTACGGGTCATTAAAATAGGTGTGCACGGTATTACTTGAGAAATGCATGGTATAAAAATATAGCAAAAATGATTTTTTTTTATGAACGCCAAGAAAGCCATTTTTTCCCCTGGAGGTAATAACAATTATAAAACATAATCAAATTGATTTGCATCTATTACCCCCCTCTAAATTTTAAATTTTACTCTGTTAGTAACGGGACATGGTTTTATCACTAACGGCCTTAGCGGATTTTTTTTTTATATCCGATATGGTAATAAGATGATCATGATATGGTTTTGCCATGAAATATTTTTGTGAAAAAACAATTCAAGCACATAATCATGGCAATATTTAACATTATTATCCTATTTCGGTCACCCAAGCAAGTGGTCTCGAAATCGCAAATAAATGTCTTTTTTTGATGGAATAATATTTAATTTTTTTTTCACTTTTGATTCTTAAATTTTAATATAAAAAAACTATAAAATGTACAATTTTCTAATTTTAATTAATTTATTCTAACAATATTAAAAGACAATAAATATAATATAGAATTAGATTGCCTATTAATTTGGTATGAATATTCTTTTTTACTTTTTATTCTATGACTAGCATAGCGATAAATATTTTTTTTTTAAACCAATTGTATAATTGAATATTATTTATAATATTCATATACCAGACCTATCATAGTTATAATGGGTAGTGATTAACAAAGAATTTAATGGTAAAAATACAAGCTGCCAATTAGATTGGTACAAAACTTCATTTTTGCAAGTATTAATCCCTAGCATTATTTCATCTTTCAATTAATTGTCGTTTTGCTTGTTTTTATCATTGATTAAGCGTTAAAAAATATATATGTATATGAAATATGTTCATGTCAATTTTTCTGAGAACTGAATTGACGGAATTTAATGATTGGCCAAAATATATAGGTCTGGCCTTGGACTCTTTTGAGTTGTCGGGTCGTAAAGTAAAAAAAAAATATTACAACAATCATTAAAATCCATCCAGCGAATCCTAAAATGAAGTAAAACATATGCGTGTAATACTTGTCCTATGACCATTTTCACCAACCATGGTGAAAATTATTATTATTTTTTTAACGTGTTTTCAAAATAATTTCACATTTTTTTATTAAAATATTTCCGCGAGGGAAGATCTGTTATCTATATATATTTTGAAATTTAAAACATAGCTTAAAGGTATGTATATTTAAAATAAAAATTATACTTTCAACGAAAAAGAACAAAAATATATGCTTTCTAAAAATTAGATTTTTTATAGTTAGAAAATGCAAAAAAAAAACCTTATTTCAAAATCAACGTCAGAATAAATTAACCTGCTGTTTTATATTCTATGACATGTTTTCCACTACTTTAGAACACAATGCAAAACAAATGTTTATGTATTGCGTCGTGCTGTTTTTACTTGATTTTGTATGAAAAACTAGCATATTTCAACTTTGATTAAAGAAAATTCATATTTTCACTAATTCATGTATTGTGGAAAATGTATGTAATTAAATATTATTAATTCTTTGCTGGTGTCGCCATTTTAGATATTGCAAAATTTAATTAGAGAATGAAAAACTTATTAAAATGAGAATTTTATAAGGGAAGGGAATGCCCTCAAACAATGGTTTCAGACCCCAATTAATAAACGGGAAGTTAATTTATTTGCAAACGCTTATAAAATGATGCGATATAACGAACCGCGAGTCAACAAAGTTTCGTTTATTTTTAATACAGCTGATGGTGCCCCATCATTTCACGAGGACAAACGTATAAATTCGAGACAGCAAAAGCTCACACACAAAAAAATCTAAATCCATATCCGGAATTTGAATAAATGAGTTATCCTGTTCTATTCGCTTTTAATACCAACAAAGGTTGGAAACCCAAGTTAAAATGTGATGACGCGGGAGTATCAATTACCCATCTTCAATATTATTCTTATCGAATATCAAGCCGACCCTAGTGTAAATTTTAGGTATACAAAAAGTATACCTTGGAAGGAAGTTTTTGGAACAAGTGATGACAAAATTATAATTAAATACATTAACTTAAAATGACTACGATTATTTTTCATTTCTGGTCTATGTCCAGTAGCTTCACTTATGTTAAATAATTGCTATCTCGTGTGTTTTTCTTTTATTTTCTGACAAAAATTAAGTCGTGTCCAATCCATTGGTAGCTTGTTTTCCTTCTCACAAATATGTAAGTAATTACTACAACGTATTTGTATAAAAATTAATAAAAGATAGTTATTACATTATTATATTAAATAATAAAAACCACAACATGACACGCCAAGTTCAAAAATCAAATAATTGAATATTTCGTTCACACAAATATTTGCTGAAAATGTAAAATAATTTGTTGGTCTGATGTGATAAATTTTCATCCTTTTGGGTTTGTGTAAATATTTATCAAACAAATATATGTATTACCTGCCATGCTTATTGCTTAGTTCAGTTCTTCATGCAATATAATCGTAATGGTTATACGTATATACCTACATTATAGAATATAAACAAATTATTACTTTACACAGTTTATTGAGTGGAATAAACATGTTTACTTCAAAATTTAAATATTATTTTATGTTTATATCAAAGCAAATAATGAAAAGAATCGTACTTCACCTAAATCCAAATAACAGAGTTTAGATACTTAGTTATTTTATGTATAAATTTTATAATAACTATAATTTTAAAAACATTTTGTCTTATATTGTTCGTGGAAATAAAAGCCCATTCCTTAAATTCATTGAAACGTGAAAAAACACTTTTAATCAACCTCAAGTAATCCATTGTTTATACGTGAGTTACAGAACTATAGAATGATATTTGTTCACTAAATCATTAAACCAAATACATATTTATATACACACAATCACACATATTTCTATAATATTCAATAATTCAACATATGAATTATATAGTGATCATTACTACTACCATTGTATTTACCCATGCAATTTACTAGACCAATTGAAAAAAATAACTAAAGTATATTGCATTCAATGAAAGCTTCATATAGAAAAAGCATCACTAACCGATGCAATTTTGATTTTTGATTATTCAACTTTCATAATATGTAACACATTATAACATTATAAACAACTAAAAACGTTGTAATATTACAATGCTTTTTAAGGCGTGATTTATCGAAAATTACATAAATGTTTAATCAGTTAAATTTCCATGCCAAATATATGGTGAATTGGTAAAAGTAAATAAATAAGTAAAACTTATAATAATTTCCTTACGTAATAAAACTATTAATACTAAGAAATTAATTATTCTCATGTACTTACCTATTTTGCAAATATGACCAATTATACAATAATTAGCTAAATTACTGATTTTTTTTTTCTTTTGAATTTCTCATCAAATATTAAGATGTAAGTGCAAATTTGTATTCGAAATTGATTTATGATTGATTATAAAATAAGTATTTTATAACAGTAAAATTTTGTTTTAGACTTTTAATGGTGCGCCAGAAACATTAAATAATAACATTTATATCGCGAGTTGAAAATAATATGGTTTCAAATTTAATAAATTTTTAAGTATATTTCTGTGTAAGACGTTTTACAATTAGCTATAAATTTCTCTTTTTCTTCTTTTTTCATTTTCTATATATATACATTTATTAAATTGAGGGGTATGAGTAAAAGTTTGGTAGGTAGGTAACAATAGCATTTCCTTAATGACTGTAAAATTATTCTATAGACTTTAAGTTAAACTTTTTTCTTAACTTTAGAATATTCATAGAATAATTATATTATAAACCGGTATTTGATGCTGTTTACATCTTGGCCCAATTGCATGATGCACACCTCCAAAAATGAGTTAATTAGAACATTAATTTATTCAATATTTCTCTTTGCAACGATAGGTACTATTTTATAAAGTTCAATTTTCATTTTATGATAATTTTCCACGATAAGTGATGACAAAATTATAATTAAATACATTAACTTAAAATGACTACGATTATTTTTCATTTCTGGTCTATGTCCAGTAGCTTCACTTATGTTAAATAATTGCTATCTCCCCTAGTGGTAAAGTATACCTTAAAATATATACCATGGAAGGTAGTTTTTGGAACAAATTGTATATCTATACTTTCC
>JAABKK020055723.1:0-11023 GCA_011634745.2 Catotricha subobsoleta
TAATAATTATTTATATTAATTTCAATATATTTAAATTTATATAATTTGATATACATAAATAAAATAAAGTCAGGTCTGCCGATTCGAACCCATACTTTGTACCGATTCAGATAGTGCAGTGCATAGCAAAGCAGAAACAATCGATCATTAAAGATAATTTGCAAGAAATTGAATTAGTACTTGGAAGGGTGACCGCGGAATAACAAGAAAATAGCATAAAATGTATTTTTTATATCATTTCGAACCGGTTTCAAAGCGGTTGTACAAGCGCCCAAGAATTGGAAATTTCAGATAAGGGTAAGGAGCGCGACTTTTTTGTAAGCCAGAGGCGCAAAATATTTAAACGCGGCCCCGTTTACAGCATGAATTCCCAGTGAAATATTTGCTATATAAAGTATTTCATTTTGGTTTTGAATCCCAAAATAATTAATAAACCATAAATGTATCTGTACGGGTGAAACTATCTTGTTTTCACTTAACTATTAAAGAAAATTAAAAAAAATGTATTCTCAATACCAAATAAAAGGCAATGTGAATTCATTTTTAGTATCAATTCAATATTCTCATGTTAATATTCACAAAATAAATTCCTTTCCATTTCCCATTTTCAATATCCCAAAAACTCTAATTATTCATTTCATTTGTCTTAAAACCATCAATTCGATTTGAATTTTTTTTTTTTTACCCTATTGATCGATTAACCATTTTCCCATTCCAATTATCGTTCTAACCAAACAGCAATTAATTAAATATTGATTTACTTTTTGTATTAATCTGTGGATTATCGAAAAGCAAACAGAACCAAAAAAAAAAAAAATGTAAGTATCGTCATGTCATTTTGTGTTTCGTTAAACTCGGGTCAAATTACAAATAATCTTGTAACATGTAATGAATACGGAATACCATATAACCAATTCCACCTTGTTCATTTTCGAAAATATCGATCGATGTAATACATTCTTCTTTGTCTTTTCATTTTCTTTTTTCTTTTTTATATATATAAGTATATATCGTTTTCTATAATATTGATTATACGGAAAAACCACATAATTACAGATAAAACAAATAAATTTTGAAACTTTTCAAATTATTTAAGAATGGCTCTGAAATTAAAACGGAACCTTCGCTTGATTTTATAAATGACTTTCATGGGTATTTGCATACAATGTGATAATGGGCCATGGAGCAAACTGAACATAAACCATTTTCTCTGGTTTTAAATTGTGCAAATAAAAATTATTACAATTTCGTGATGCCATATGGTTTGGGTTGTATGTCTTGTATTTAATGTATTCAGTTCTAACCGCACACATAAGATCCGTGCGCGTTCTGAATACACGAAACGCGAGATATATATAAAATGAGAAGAAGAAAAATATATGTTAAAGAAAAACATTAAAAATGAAATATAATTTAAAAATAAATTTTAACTCAATATTTACAATGTGAAATAGGAAGCTTGATGGAACCCAGTTAATATGTTTGCTCAATAATAAAAAAAAAAATATGTAATTTTGATTGCATAAACAATATTATTATACAGAGTTGGGGTATGTTAAAAAAAAATAAAAAAAAATAGAAGCAATAGAGAAACGAATATTCATATGCAAAGAAAAAAAATAAATTAAAATTTTCCCAAAAAGAAAAATATAAAAAAAAAGCATTTCTCATTCCGACGACGACCATTTACATTTTCTCTTTTCGTTCTAATATCTTTGCGTTTTTAAATGGCCTTGTACGAATGTATATATCATTCATGTAGATCGTTGTAATTCATATCGTTCAAAACAAGTCAAAATAAAATATTTTGTGTTCTCACCCACCGCATATTATGAAAATGATGTTTTTATTTTCTACTTCTTTATATAATATATGTACTTACCTGCTCGTGTAGATATTCCGTTGACAATATATTGTAATAGGTACTTTCGTTTATGATATATTTTAATCATTTTGCTTTGTTCGCCTGCAGAAAAAAAAAATGCCTACGTTACATTTATTTATCATCCATACAGAAAAATATCTTTACGTTAATATTTTATACATATTTATTTTGAATGGAAATTCTATGCAGAGATGCCTAGACACCTACACGCTACATTTCAATGGATGCCTGACTATATACTCTGTTATGTCATTCCTTGTAAACTGTGTGACTTTTGTATAAAAAAAAAAAAAGTTTTATTCTTTATATTTTTTTTTTTTTTTATTCATTTTACTACAAAATGCTGAATGGCTGGCTGTGTCATTTATTATTTATTTTGAAAATATTAAAAAATATTTGCCAAACTCAAATTAATCTAATAATAATAATTATTATACTTAAAAGCAGAAGGGTATTTTCGTTTTCTTCTTATTCCTTTTATTTTATTTTATTTTATTTTTTTTTGTGTTTAGTCAAGATAAGGTGAAAGAGATGACAAGTTGAAAAGGGCAACAATTTAAAAGGATAGGATTTCATAAAGTTTATAAAAGCTGTCCGTAATTTATAAAAAATGAGCTGCTGAAAATGCGTTTCTTGTGATCCAGTTTAGTTGTACATAAAGTTTATAAGGCGATTTGTTCGAAAATATTGTTTTTAAAATAATGAGATTTCTTTCTCTTTTTTTTTTTTTGGTCACATTATTATATTTTCTTATAATTTAAGAATTTCATTTTAATTTGAAATATTAACAATTAGAGGTATATGAAAATTTAAATTCGATCTTAAGAAGAAAGTTCTTGTATGAAAAGGTTTTATTTATTTTTTTAAATTAAATCAAATATAAATTGGTTGCAAATAGAGGCAGATAATTAAGATTATCGATTTCAAGTGGTACGAAAACAACTTGGCTATCTGAAACAAACAGTTATGCTTAGCTGAATCTTACATCCAATTTTAAATTCCTCACCAAAAGGCATCAGTCAAGATGTTGGGTTGACCCAAATGATCCAACTAAGTCAACAGCATGTTCAAAACTTCACTACCGCAAGATCTTGCCAGATTATATAATGTATGGATTTTTGCGGCGTCACAATTTTTGTAATACTTTTATAATGAAAAAAATATGAATGCAGAGCTGTCTATAAAAACTTTTTTGACAATTTGTCAACTGAACATCACACGTAGGCTAGGCCAATTATGTTTTACATGACAATATCAGACCCAACAAAGCAAAGATGGTTTAGAACGACCTAATATAAAATAATGTTCGAGACACATTATTTCGTGTATTAAGAGATTCACTTCTAAGAATAAAAGCATAAATAAAATAGAGCTTAGAGCTCATTCAAACCATTACATGAGTTATGTTTTACGATAGCTCTTTTTTGACATTTTAATAATAAATGCTGATATTTTATTTTTTTTAAAATAAATATTCATATAATTCATACAAGCAAATAATATCCACCATCTATAAGGCTTAACATAACAATGGAATAAATTTTGACATGAAACATATTAGTTTATTATGATAATAAAAATAATATAATTCTTATCATCTAGTACGGATTCCCTTAATTCAGATGAAATTTTAATAATAATATTTTTTTTTTTGTATATATTTGGAAGTGTGAAATGTTTGTTTTTCAAAAAAAAAAAAAAAATTGTTTACACATTATTTGCAAGTACGTTGAATTGTTTATTTACATTCCGAACATCCCAACCACAAAAATACAATTTTTAACCGTACATTCCAATTCATTCATCACCATTCACAGATTATGATGTTTTTTTTAAGCACTTAACACATTCACACATATTTATGTATATATATAGCAAAGGATAAAAGCCTATAGAGTTTGTATAATTACTTTCACAAAATTGATACGTCCGTCCCATCATGCAATTCAACATTTATTATTTCCATTCATTCTTGGTTTATTGTGTATGTTTATTTCGTCCTTGATTTTTTTTATTGGCATTAAAGGAATTCGATATATATTAACGCGGTATGCGTACGTGTATACAGGAAAAGCGTGACTTGTAAAATCTAACAACATATAAGTAATGTAATTAAAACTTATCTTTAAATAAACTGTCTATTCTGTTTTGAAGGGAATGATTATCTATCGTAAGTAGTTAATATAACTTTCAAATATTGTTCAAAGAGGAGAAAATAAAAACAATTGTATACTTATACACTAGCTACGAACTCAACTTTCTTCTTTTTGTTGTTGTTGTTGTTGTTGTTGTTGTGTTTTTTGTTTGAACTGAAAGTTTGTCACAAACGAAAAGTTATATAAATTCTAAACTGAAGTTTAATATTAATGCGCTATAAGAATATACAAAAGACGTCATAATATTTATTTAAAAAAAAAAAAAAATCAACAGAAAAGGGATGAATTTTCGAATAAAAAAGAGTTAAAAAAAAAATATATGATTTAAATGGGTCACATCGGCTTTTAAGGGATCCGTAACATCGAAAATTTTCTTCTTTTTTTTTTTTCGTGTTTGTTCTGTTTGCTTGTTGTTCATTATCATTTTTGTATCTCTCTGATAAAACATTTCACCATTGATAGGAAAATTATAATGCTTTAAATATTCTGTTTATTTTTCATGTACTTTTTTCAGTCTCGTTTCAAATGGGTTACACATTCATACATAATCTTTTTTTTTTGTGTTAGCTAGCATTTTGTACCCGCTTGATGCCTTCGTCCTTCGTGCCCGTATACAAAAAATAATATATTATATTGTTGTTTGGTAATCTCAATGTTGGTATATATCATTTGTATAATAAAACAATTTTCAATAAATAGGCTTATAGGAAAAATAAAGCAGCAAACAAAAAAAAAAAAAAGAAGAAGAAAACGCACACAAAAAATCTTTTTCTCTATAAGTATTATATGATAATATGAAATTTGTTGGTCTCACTGCCTCTCAGTAGGTTTATTATTACATAAAATAATATATTATAGCTGATGGCAAAATTTAAGCTCCCTTTCCCTTTTGTTTACCAATGATTCGCATTATGAGAGGAGAGGCTGCTTGCACAGGTTCTAAATATATAAGTACATATATATAAATATGTGAATGTGAATATCCCACAGGATTAGAATGTTATATATTTTTACTTATTATACAGAACCGTATCATAAGTACCTTAACGTACGTACCCCCGGTACCGTAGTTATATGGAGTTCATATATTTCATATAAAGATACGATACGCTTATAATGCCCATAAAAGATATACGATATTAGAGTAAGGACTGAATAAATAATAAAAAGAACCAAACCAATACCACTCGAAATGCTTTTTATGTTTTTAAGCATTTTCTTCTTTTTGGTTCGTGTTTTTCTTCTTTTTGGTTTCTTTATTCTTGGCTCGGCAGAATAGTAGGTAGACGTTTAAGAGTTTCTAAGAGCTAGTAGAATACAAAAAAAAGGGAATTGTTTGATTGATCTGGGAATTGGAATTTACTTTTTTTATTATTTTTTTTTTTCTCTTCGTTCTATTATTTGAAAAAGACTAATTTTTTTTTCATGTATGAAGATATAATTCAAATAAAAATGAAAAAAAAAAAATAAGTAAAATGATGAAAAAAAAAACTTTAGCTTTTTCCTGATAAAGAGAAGAAAAACTTCAAGTTTTCACCTACAACCTACAACCCCGTGATCAATGATCACATACATAATTTTATATGTATTTTTTTTTCTTCTCTCTCTCCTGATTTCTATTATACGTGTAGTAATATTTCTTCTTAGATTGTGAATAATTTTGAAGTAAAAAAAAAAAAAAAAAAACAAATTTGAATATTTATTGAAAGAAAATAATATAATAATATGATGAAGATGAATATATTTATGTGAGTTTATCCTTTATTGGGTAATATATATCGTTTCGAGTATCTTTCAACTTATATTGAATATTATTTTCGTTTATAAGGAAAAAAAAAAAAAGGTGAGGTATCGTTTACGAATTTTATCCTTATTTGAAAGTATAATTTTCGAATGTTATTTTACGTTTATAAATAAGTTCATTTGAACGATAATTGAACATTTTGAAAGTAGTTCAGTTTCCATATCTGGTTTTTTTTTTTGATTCTCGGTAAATATTTCCATGCCTTGACTTAATGATATAATGATAATCAGGAGTTACAAAGATACTCACAGTACAATTTTATCTTATAAAAAAGTTTCATTTTAAATAAATGAAAATGACTTGGAAAGTATATTAGATTAAATTGTCAAACATAATAATGTGTTGCCATTTCAGATGAAAATCGACAACAGAACATCAACATACATATTGGTCAAGGCTCCGTCCGATCTGTCACGTTACAATCACACGCATATTTTGTCCAATATTTTGAAAAAAAAAATCATAAAATCCTAATAATTTTCTGATCGCACAATATGAAGCTCCCCATGGCTTACATTTCGTACATATAAAGTTTTTTTTTTCGTATATCTGATAGTTTCGGAGCCATAAGCGTTTAAAACCTCCAAACTCAGTTCGTAAATTTTGTAACGTGTGACAAGAAACTTTTAAACGCCTACTTTATGTGTTTTTCTTCTCAAGATATTGGCCAAAATATGCGTGTGAGTGTAACGTGACAGATCGGAGACTTGACCATGTATATATTTATAACAAACATTTACCAAATAAGTTTTGGATCAAGATTATTTAACTGAAAATATGATAATATACCAGGAATTACTAGTCAAAATAGAAATATAATAACGTAAATGACGTAATGCCGCAATCATATGGCAAAGATATTTAACGTAAATAGAATACCCTAGAATATAACAAATAAATATGGTTAATCGAATGAATAAATATTTGATATTTGTAAATTAATACCCGGTGTCTACACAATGAACTGACCTTTTACTAAACCGATATGGATAGATCGAAAAAATAAATATTATGTGAAATCAAAAAAAAAATCCTATTTATATTCTTAATAAACATTAAATTGTAATGAAAAATATACAAACACATACACATTATACCTACTAAATAAATACGCGCAACAGAGAACCACACATAAAGTAATTGTTATTGTATTTAAAGGTTCAGTAAGCATTTGTAATGGTTTGCATTTGAACAATAATTTCTACTGATTGATATCCTTGATATTTATTTCACTAGCTAACCATCGTCATAGTCGATATATCATTCATAATTAATAGATAATTAATCGAACGTCCTTAAACTTTATGTCAATATAAAAATGGTAATAATTTTATGTATTTATATTGGCTCTCTCTATTTTATATCTATATCCATTTTGAATGATTGAATATGTTTGTGCGGGTATGGTTTTGTTGTCATAACTGGAAAACCATTTAAAAATGATATTTTGCTGTGCCATTTTTCATTTTAAAAATGGTATATAAAAACATTTGTTGTATTTATGTGTTTGTAATACTTAAGTAAATGAAATTTTTTGTTAAATAGATGCATTTAGTAGTCAATCAATCAATAAATACAAGCACATTTTTACAATGGTTATTTTTTTTTTTTTTAATTTCATTAGATGTTGGATTGCCTCGTAAACATGTTTAATCTATCGATGCGGTTTTAATACATATAAAACATTTCTGCGCATCAACATATATACATACGTACATATAAGAGCTATCGGTAAAATTGAATTCAATTATTTGTAGAAATATAGCACAGGTGCTTTCTACATATTTAATGCGATATAGATTTAAAGTATTACAAGAACACACAACCATTACTGTTAGCAATTTAGTAATAATCTATATTAAAGTTAAGAAGTTTTCCAAACAACATTTTGAACGAAATGTCTTAAAATAGAATTGCTCTAATTTTCCATAAAATGTACTTATACAAAATATTTATTTATATATATTTTTTTTTGTTTCTTTGTTTTCAGTTACGACAAAGATATTCCATAAAATCAACATAATCTTACATCTAGCTGTTTTACTTATATTACATTACGAATAAAACAACATTCAATGTGCCACGTGCGACATATACCAAAGTTTTGTCGAAAATAATATTGTACAATCCAACAACAATAAGCTTCGGCTTCAGGATTAGAATCGACGCAAGCAAAAAGAGCGAATAAAAAAAAAAAACAAGCAAAACAAAACAAGCAAAAAAGATTTTAGACCAATAAATATGAACAACATGAAAAATCTAATTTTCTTCGTCTGTACGATAAATTTTGCTGTAACTTATGTACGAACAGATTGGCTTATCAAATGCGGTACATGTAAATGCAAATGGATATCGGGTAAAAAAACAGCCGATTGTAAAAATACATCAATTGCAAAAGTACCTGACGATCTTAGTTCGGAATTACAAGTATTAGATTTGTCATCGAATTATATTCCAGAAATATACAGTAATGAATTTTCATCAGCAAATTTACGTAATCTTCATAAATTATTTATGAGAAATTGTACATTGAAAATAATCAGCCGTGATAGTTTAACGGGATTAGAAATTTTAATTGAACTAGATTTATCATATAATGTGATTAAAATATTGCCAAGGGGTGTATTTAATAATTTGGCCAAGTTGCGTGCATTAATGTTAAACAATAATAAAATTGAAAAGCTGGATGACGGCCTGTTTAGAAATTTAAAGTTTTTACATAAAATCGAATTGAAAGAGAATTTAATAAAGAAAATTGATCACAAAGCATTTAACAATTTGCCATTGTTGACACAAATCTATTTAGATGGAAATCGTTTAACGGTTTTGCGTCGTGAAATATTTGAAAATTTAGAGAAACTAGCCAGTCTATCGCTAAAATTGAATCCATGGAATTGTACATGTGAATTAAAATCATTTCGTGATTTTACATTTCAACAGAATTTATATACGCCACCAACCGATTGTTATACACCAAAAAATTTACGTGGCACACTATGGAGTGATGTGTCATCCGATGCATTTGCATGTAAACCAAAAATTTTATTTCCATTACCAGATCGAGCTTCCATTAATTCATCCAATGATAATGTTACAATAACGTGTCGCATACAATCGTCTCCAAATACATTAATCGCATGGACTTATAATAAACATTCATTGGCTAACTATCCAAAACGTATATTCATTAAGAATATATCGGAGTCAAATGAACACGAATCAAAAGAAATATTAACATCAGAATTAACTATTATTAGTGTACGTAAAAGTGATGAGGGCATCTACACGTGCACAGCACAAAATGTTGGCGGTAAAGATGAAATAGATATACAACTTTTTGTGGGTAGAAAAATCAATGGAAATTACTTTTTAACGAATAATGTGATGTTGGTACTTTGTTTAATGGCAGTGGGTCTTTTGATGGTGTCAATTGTTATTATGATTGTGACTTGTTGCTATTGTCGAAAATTTAAAAATCTAACCAAACATGATTTAGACAATAATAAAAAACATTTTGAAGCAATCAAATTGAATTCATTTAATAATTCAACTATGATTGGAAATGGTGGTAATACAACATGCGGCGGTGGTGGTAATGGTGGCAGCGGTGATGGTAGCATCACAACTGAGATTGAAAAACAAAAACGACCATCCAATGAATTTATTCATGCAGATAAATTGGACATGATTGAAACTGATACACATGAAATTAAGTGTGTTGGACTGGGAGATAAATTTGCATCATCAGGTGAGTGAGTAATGTGAAATAAATACTATTAAGCGATTTTATTTTTTCACATATCTTTTTTTGCTTCAATTTTTGTATTTTCTTTTTTTTTTTCGTTGTTTAGTGCTTTTCAATTTAATTACTGATGCAAATTACTAGAAATATTATTCGTTTGTTTTATTTTTTTTGTTGGCATTACATATTAAATTTAAAAGCGAACGTAATATTCAGAGATATTAATTTCAATTTTTTTTTGTTGATATTTTCAAATATTTGATGTGAATGCTATAGCAACAGATGAGATTTAGTTGTTTTCGCATATAGTACATTTAAACTTCTATATACATTCATTATTTTCCATTATATCTTAAATCTTTTGTTTGGACAAGTTTACATTTCAAAACTTTAAATAAAACTCTTAATCACCAAGAGAATGTTTGTTTCCAATCACTATTTAAACTTTGAACACTAATGAATCATCGAAGTTCTAAACATACATTCATTCCCCAAAAACGATTATATACTTTGCAAACATATATACATGAATAACGTAATGTATGTATTTTCAGAAAACCGTCTACAAAACCAAACCACTTCATCAAATGGGGTTGTTTTATCTCCCACAAAACAAACTTTTACATACGAACATCATGATACACGTCTTCCACCCGACTTATTACCATATGGTCCACAATCAATACAAAATAGTACATCTGCTATATTAGAACATCGAAATCATCAATACAATACAATTCCGTATGAAGATCAAATTTTTTATAATGAAAATAACACAACACATGCAGAAAAATCACAAGATTTACGAATCTATCACAACAGTAATGTGTTAGCGACAACTTCCGTAGGAGCATCAACAATAAAACCAACAACAATCACAACAGCAAAAACCTTACCACCATCAACAAGAAATAACTTTGAATTTTCAACAAATAGTAACAGCAGCACAAACAACAGCACCAATTTAAATCAACCATTTAATAATATGCAGAGTAGTAGTTCCACAAAATTAATGGATAATGGATGTAAACCAAGGCAATCCATTGTACGAACATCACCATCGTTTAGTTTTCTATCGACCGGTTATCATCAGCAACAAGATAATTTTCTGTGATAGATTTTGTTTGTAAATTGTTACTAACATACCTATAATAATATAATAAAATAGCATTGTGTGTGTTTTCATCAACGACTTTTTAATTTAACGGTTTTAATGAAAACACAGAAGTATGCACCACGCACACAGAGGCGACAATGATTTGAAATCTTAGGATGGAATTATGCGAGATTTTGATTTTGGCAAAGAAGTTATGTGGCCTTATATGTAATCTCCTAAACAACCGAACAGATTTATATATATATATATTAGGGTGGTTCAAAAATACAGAAAATATTGAAATATCTAAACGCTTGTTGCTTAAAAGGTAGTATTAGTC
>JAABKK020055734.1:0-11023 GCA_011634745.2 Catotricha subobsoleta
TTATTTTCAAAATCATTTATACACGTTACTCAGGAGACCAAATGCTACTCAAAAAATGATGGTACCGGCAGTTCTGAGAAATTCGATACACAATGCTTCTCCACAACAATTTCTCGTATTATTGCTTAGTTTCAATATAAATAGAAATGTTAAAGAACGAAAAGTGATTAAAAGAAAAATAGCTAAATCCCCCCGTTAAATAAAAAGTCAATCAATCTCGGATACGTACAGAAAAAAAAAAAGCTTTTATCTGGTTTGTGTAAATACGTTATTCATTAAACAAGCTAATGACTTGTTAATTACAATTTCAAAATTAAATTTTTGATTAGACTTATCAAAATATGTCTCAAGATAGGTATTGAAGTCGAATAAATATGAATATAAATAACATTTAAGTCAAATAAGATAGCAGATATAAGCTTTTTAAAGTTAACAATAATTATCAGTACTTATATATTGTACTTGTGTTTTTGTCTTAAATAAATTTAGCTACGACGATTATACTTAACACCAACTCGAATTATGATGACCTGTAGAGATTCTTGTGTGGTCAATAGAATATTATGTTACTTAAGTAGTTTTTATTTTTTTCGACTCTGACGATGATATTTGAAAAATCTTTCTCAAATATGTGTTGTACGTATGTATCAGAGCCCTCAGTAGGTTATTCTTGGTCGGATTGAGTTTCTTTGATAACTTTTGATAGAATGCTTAAATATTTATCATTTTTCGCATATGGTTAAAACCATTATCATCTATTTGTGAAAATTAAATTCTATTAATTCTATTATTTTAAAATAATGCGAAATGATTATTATATTTTCTTCTTATAGCTAGAAAAATTTATTGTCTTTGTGATAACATTTAAATAAAGATTTTGCTCCGCAAATAAATATTTACCTTATTTATTTATTTATTTTTTTAGAAAACATCTAAACATAGTGAAAAAGAAATATTTGTCATCAAAAACGTGCACGAATGATTAATTATACAGCATTAATTACGACCCATTCACGATAAAAAAAAATTCATCACATTTTCATTTCATTATTGTCATTCAGGTGTTAGTATAATTATTATATTTGACTGATAATACCACATTTTAAGTTTATCTGTGCTGTGAACAATATCGCAACAATATGTTTAATATTGTGGCACCCATATGTGCTCTCAAGTTTTATAATTATAATGCAAATCTAGGTAAATTTAAATACTATACAATATATTTATTTGCAATATTTACGCTGACTATGTGTAGTTTCAATAAAATAATGCATGTATTTTACGATGATCAATACCACGAGCCTTAGACAAGAATAACCAAACGAATACATTCTATATTAAACGAATACTTTTGTGACGATCTTCGTTTACCATTACCATGACTTTAATACCTCTACGTTATTAATTCGCTGTTGTTATTTTGCCTTAAAGATATAATAGAAAATTTAATACCAGTCAGTTAATCGTGGATCACTGATTCCCGCGGTACCTTTTTTCTGAACAGCTTTTTCTCCTTTCAGTTTTGAAAAAGCTTTATAATTATATGTTTTAATTAAGTGATAAACGTATTGAATTAAAAAAAAACAATTGTGTTTAAATTTTTTTTTTTAAAGAAGTACTACCAAGTTCTATTTGTTCGATTTTTTATTTTCTTTTACATTTAATTTATTTAATATATTTAACTATATATATTTTTTTTTACAATTAATTTTGTGTGGAAATGTGATGATTTTTTTTTACTTTAATGCAATCTAAGAATTGTATAAAAAAATCTTTCCGGAAATTATTAAAAAAAAATTGTGTAATTTAAAAATTATAATAATTCAAGACCGGTAAGTTCTATTCAATTATAGTTTTATTTATTTATTTTGAGCCATTTTAAATTATAAACCTAATAATTATAGAAAATAATTTTTTATTCTTAAAAATTACGCTGAATCTATAAAAGTGCACTCTATATATATTCTATTCTATGGTTATATTAGAATTGCATCAACAATTTTTTTTATTGTCTATCATCATCATTTAGAACTATACTTCTTTACTTAAAATTTCAAATAGACATTCTAATTTTAGCAATATAAAATCCTTCATTGTTTTATATACCAATTAAATATACCTCAAATTGTTACAATATTCACTATTTTATTGTATTGTTTTTGATTGAGATTTTATTTGAAATTTTATTTCATAATCGCAACTTTTTTTATAAATCAAAACAATATATATACTTATTTTATATATTTAATTAATAAACGTCTTGTTCTTAAAATTTCAAGAATTAAAATTATAGAAAATTAGTAAGCTACAGTGCCGCCGTCAGAAAGTTTGAGACCAAAATGCAATTTTTTTTTTTCTTCACAAATTAAACACAATTTCTATACGAAATTCATTTATTTGAGTTTCAAACATTTGTTTTAGAAAAAATACATAAACAAAGTTCAGATTTCGTATAGAAATAATGTTAATTTTGGGAAAAAAACGAAAATTTTGCAAATGGTCTCAAACTCAAATAGAAATAGTGTTAATTTTGTGAAAAAAAAATTTTGTATTTTGGTCTCAAACTTTCTGACGGCAGTGTATATCTACAATATTTTGTGAAAACCCCCCGAAATGGAGTTATTATTGGAATATATTAGCGTATGTATTGGAATACATATTTTGTTTATTCATTTTATCTTTGCATATAAAATAATTGTAATAATACGTTAAAACAAAAAGCCTGAACTTTATATGAACACGTTTAGTTAGTGTAGTTTTCTTATTATGTTTACATTATAACAAAATCTATAGGTTACCAAACAGTGTTGCAGTGGTTTTTCTTGATTTTTTTTTTAGAGTTGAGAGTTCAAATGAAAAATATATTTCTCATTATTATTATGTTATCAATATTTTTGGATCAAAACTAATTATGAGATTAACTGCAGAAAACCAGAAACTATATATTCATTCATTTACAACTTTTATTCCCCTCCACCGCAACAATTTGTAATAAAAACAAACATATAGGTATCAAATAACTGAAATGAATAAACCGCATGACTGTACTTTTACTTTTTTGTTATGCTATTACTTTTTTTTCTTTCTTTTATATGTAATTATTACTTATTAGTTTTAACTATAGTACTACCTTTAGATTTTCAATTAAGATTTAATTTTTAAATATTATCTTAGCGATCTGGACGTCTACATTTTATTTTATAATATATTGTGTTTTGTGTAAATTTTTAGTTTATTATTATTTTTCATTGGATAAGTTCAAAATTTATATAAATTCAAGAGCTCCGTAATTAAGCACAATCGAATTCGTAGTTCCCTGAAAAATTTAATGAATTTCTAGTCCTACCACCATTATTATTATTATGCCATTATGGCATAGAGTCGTTGTGTAAGTGAAAAAGATGTATGCTTAATTGCTTAAACTAGGGATACAAGAAATACTTTAAAATATAATGAATATACCTACCTGCAATCATGTGCTGAATATACATTATAGAAATGAATTAAATACAAAAATACAGTAATTGTACTTTCTCACATTTAAATATTATATGTATTATAATTCAAATTTTCAAATCTATGAAACATAATCAATTTTTTATTTTACGTATTTACTTATTATACGTAAAATAGAAAAATTTGAACTATAATATAATATATATTTAAATGTAAAAAATTACAATAATAACTGTATTTCTGTATTTGTTTAAGTATTTTAAATTTATGAATTGGATTGTTTAATAAGTGCCTTAAACTATATATTTTTTATATACGCCATTCCAACATTAACTCTAAAATATAATTAATGATATATTATATTTAAAACAATATAAAAACTACAAAGGAAAACTTATTACATTCCATAATTTACTAGTTGAAAATGTCCTTGCAATAAATTACTGGAAGAGAAAGCGCTATTTTAACTTCCGTGGTAATGACCATTGATTTGGGTCAGCAAATACCAATTAAATAATAAATTTTCCAATTTGTGCATTTTAATGCTATTTACTTACAAGAACTTGTATTACCATAAGTTTCATAAAATAATAAATTGTAATATATTGCAGGTTCAAGTTTATAATTATGTAAACATTATTATATATAAATAATCAATAACATGTTATGTTAAATCACAAAAATATTATTTTAGTTTAGTTTTAATACAAACAGACTTGTTTAGGGCAAAAGTGATTTAAAAACAGCTTCTTTTTTTTCATTCATATGAAATCTCGTTGATATATTCCTATTAATTTATATTATATTAGCATTAGCATCTTTTCTTTTGTAAACATAACTATAAAATTAAAAAAAAAGAAAATTAAAATTGGTAAGAACAATTGCAACATTAAATGAATTATATTTTTATAAACCTAATTAACTATAGGTACTATATCTGTGTGTCCATCTATATGCATAACCGGTAATATTTTCTACAAATATAATTCATTTAATTACCAAATGAAGGTTTAATATCATACATCGAAAACGTACATTTTTTTATATTTAGGTAATTGCACGGGTAGTTAAATTCAAAATCGAAAGCATTTAGTCATAAAAAGACTCACTATATTATTGTGGTTTTATTAGAATACTTACTGTAAATATCTTCTTTAAACAAAAACGGTTCACTTTCGTCACCATTACTGATGATTACTTCTTACAGGCGGATATTGTATAGAACATTCTATCTATGTACGACGATTTAACATTTAATCAACTTTTATTTAGTTTTCAACGTTGGATGGCTTTAGCCTTCAGTGAATACAAGATAATTGAAAGAAAAAACAAAGATTTAATTATTTAATTTCATATATGGTGTACATTTTTTTTTACTAGAAAGGAAATTTATCCTACAATAGTGTAGGATCAATTAAATAAATCAATAACTCATTTCCTTAAAGCGAAAATTTTATTTATAATTTTATAAATAATAATAGTTCTTTATTTTCCATTTAACATTATTCCAACTTAGTAAATATAAATCAATCTAATAAATATATGTACTTTAAGTGTACATTCACATGCTTAATCAATTATCATACAAAAGATAATAATAACCTTCGTAAATTGAAAGTGAATGTACATTTGTGAATGCTGAAGAAGTGCATTTAATAATGCAGTCTTATTTTATACTAATGTACTTACACCTGCAGAATAATAATGTTATACAATGCGAATCAATCTATTTTGAAGGTCGCTGTAGTTAAATATTAAAAATATAAAATATTTTGATCTTCTTGTCATAATAGTGGACAATTTTTTCTATCAATTCCTTATAAAATAATATTTTATATATAACATTAGAGCCCGTTTTACTTTATATGCTTAGCTTACATCGGGATAGGCACTCCTTAAAAACAATCTACAATTAAAATGTTTTTTTTTTTTAAAAATATAATTTGTTTTATTTGTATTTTATAACTAAAACTAAATTTATTGAAATGGTAAAAAAGGGGAAATAAAATTAAGAATTATTGATGGTTAAGACATGCAAATATTGCTTCAGAAACTATCTATGTTCATTGTTCACGAGATAATCTCTAACCAACATATTTGAGATATCTTCAAGACATAGTACTATAAGGCCTCGAGTATACATTAATGTTTGACATGGCATATATATTCTTAGACTTTAATGTCTATATTGTGTATTTTTTTTCTTCTTCTTTAAAATATATATATTTCGTAAATACAATATCTCTTAGATATCTTCAAGATAATTCGAAGTGAGTTTGATGTTACTCATGTATATGGATAAGGAGATTATACGTCAAAACTGAATCATTGTTATTTTTTTCTTCGATCTGATAAAATTTGACAATAATACGAGTATAAATAGTATTTCGCTTATATGGACATGTTTGGTAATTCGAATTGTTTTATTACTTTAAATCAAATTTCAAGTAATCGTATAAAATTTCTTATCAGCCTTTAAAAACGCTCAAAGTTTAATGATTAAACCAATTTTTACAGACTAATATAACAATAAAAGATTATAATCTAAATTTGGTTTCATTTTTCTTATGTATCCAAATAATAAACACGACCTATATTATTTCACTTGATTATATTTTATAGCCAATTAATATATAGCTGAATTTAGCTTAGATACCTAACATACTATAATATTAAGGTAATATATACTTATATTAATACTGCAATTGTGGCATTCAATTTCTAAGTTTTATCTAAATTACGATTGTTCTTAATCATAAATTAAAAAAAAAAATATAACGATACAATAATATATTTAATAATAATACGCAGTACATAAAATCTATACTAGATATCAGAGTGACAATTTATTTGTTACATCTAAATTTTTGAAATTGCAATATGAATGTTTGACAACGGCCGGATGCCATTAGAATATAGTCTGTGATTTTTAGTGCGATTTCTTATTATTAACAAGTGTCA
The DNA here is from genome assembly GCA_011634745.2 of Catotricha subobsoleta. Taxonomy (NCBI): domain Eukaryota; kingdom Metazoa; phylum Arthropoda; class Insecta; order Diptera; family Cecidomyiidae; genus Catotricha; species Catotricha subobsoleta. The sequence goes on from JAABKK020055734.1 coordinate 6,421, forward strand.
TCATAGCTTTTTTGATTGCTCCACGAAAACATGAAGACTATTAGATAAAAAAAATATCGTGATTTTACGAACGTTCTCTATGAATAATGAAACCATAGGGTTTCAAAAATGCGGACATAATTTTTCATCCATGCAATAAATTGCCACCCTACTAGATATAATTTATAATAAAATTAATAACCAGTATTACGATATATTGCTAATTAAATAAAATACATTAAAATTATGCATATGCAAATTACCAGTTTTTGTCACAATCATAAATTAGTTAAACGCAGTTGTATAACATTAAGATTAATTATATATTGTAATAAAATCAAAATATATTTAAATTATAGAATGGAAACTATAATAAGACGCACAAGATTACGTCAAACAGGAATCTCATTCATTATATATTTGCTTACACACTTATTACAAAATAAAAGCATTAAAGCATTGAATAATTAGACAAAATGAATAATATATAATTAAATTTGTTTTAGTTATCGTTAAAGCTAAAGTTTAAGTAAATAATTCTTATGGTCAATATTTCAGTTAAATAGTTTTAAGTTACACAAAATATTTCTGCTGAAAATGAAAAAATTGTAAGTGTGAATAACAGCTTAATGCACAGAGCTACTGATACAAAGACATATATTTCTACTTAGAACAATAAAAGTTTTTAGGCTTCCTACTCGCCAAATAAATGAACTAATGAAAATATTTACAAAGCGGTGTGATTGTAAATTAAGGCATTCTATTGCTCTTTTTTTATCATCATTGAAAAATGTCAATAACGAGATTCGTTATATAGTTAAATATCTGTGTAATTAGCTTTATATAATTCTTTGAATATAAAAAAAAATTCTCGATCGAAACACATCTATAATTATAACTATAACAACATATAATTAATTTCCATACAAAGCAATAATTCAATTTGATTCAGCGAACGTATAGTTTCTTCTTGTAAGACAAGGGATTTTTCGATTGCAAATCAGAAAAATTAAATCTGTTATTAATTTATATATGCATCATATCATATGTAAAAAAATCAATTATCACTTATATAAATAAATCGGATTTATCAAAATTTTAGTCATGCCATTAGATTTGTGAGTGCCTTTATTTATTTTAAATTAAACCTATGTAGATTGTTTAACTAAAAATATTATTATCTTCTTTATTTTCATGAGTTTAAGATTTCTAATAATTTATTAGGTTTATGTTTATATGATTTTACAATTTACCAGCTCACGATAAAACTCAGACAAATGCGAATAAAAAAAATTAAAATTTTCTTTTCTTTTATTAAAAAAAATTAAGAGATTATTATTTTCTTTTATTTTGTTTTAGTTACTAACAGTTTTAATAATATGAGTTATAATAATCCGTCGTTCGTTGGTGACGATCTCAATTCAAATAACCGATCATCCATTGAATTATCTGGAAAACCTATAGAAAATGGAAATGATAGACTACAGGTAAATTATCTTGCAGAAATTTATTTAAAAATTAAGATAATCTCTAGATTATATAAATTTGTGCAATTTTTATTTGTAGAATTATGAAACAGGAACTGCCGACACAACAACAACAAAACAAGAAGATGTACCTGAAAGAGAAAATTGGGGCAAGGGCATTGAGTTTTTAATGTCATGCATTGCAATGTCTGTAGGTCTTGGAAATGTATGGCGATTTCCATTTACCGCGCTTGAAAATGGAGGTGGCGCATTTTTAATTCCATATTTGATAGTATTGTTTATAGTTGGCCGTCCAATTTACTACTTGGAAATGATAATCGGACAATTTTCTAGTCGTGGGAGCGTTAAAGTTTTTGATATGGTGCCAGCATTAAGAGGTGAGTTAAATTTAAATAAACTTTCAATTTTGTAAAATTTGAGTTTTTTTTTTTAAAATGATTCCTTTTATTCATATGGAAAACCATTTTCGAATTTAAAATATTATGTAAAGGTGTGGGTTATGGTCAAGTGTTTTCAACGGGTATTGTAGCAACATATTATGTAGCTGTAATGGCCATAACAGTAAATTATTTTTTTAATTCATTTAAATCACTTTTGCCATGGAGTACATGTTTGGAGGAATGGGGTACAAAATGTACACCATCTAGTCGTTCATACGAAAATATGATTAATACGACATTCGTTTCGTTATCGTCGGAATACCGTTCATCAGCTGAATTGTATTATTTGTAAGTTAAATCATATCGCTGAAGGTGCAGGTGTCAAATATATTGTAATAGATTTAAAATTTGAATTTTCTTCACTTTGTTTAACTTTTTCGTTTTCTTAACAAGTTTAATATATTAATTATCTAATATCTATTAACTTAATTTTCAAATTATTAGCATGATTTAGTTTAACCAATGTTAGTGACGATTGAAATGTAATGTTTAGAAAAGCCAAAATTTGTGTAAGTTGTATCGTATCTACCAATGAAATTCTGGATTATAAAACAGTGGACTACTAAACGATTAATCAATCAGGGACGATAATATCAAATACAGAAAAGTCTTAATTGATTTAATTTTTATGAAACTAACATTTATCAAATTTCTTAGTAAAATAAATATATCTGTCATATAAATACATAAAACATTCTAAAACTTCTAAGGATTTTTATCAAATTTTAGTAAATGGAATCCCAATCAAAAATTATCAATTCAATATAATAACATTATCGACATGTTTAATTTAAATTGCTATAAATTTCAATTGCTTTAACATAACTAATTATAAATAAAAATATTTTAAAGGCACTGGTGTTGGTCAATTGGTAGCTGTTTCTTTATTATGCACCTATTACGCTTCTATAATGGCATTAATAGCCCGATATTTATTTGATTCATTTCAATCACCGTTACCATGGTCTCAATGCCAACCGACGTGGCGTAATTGTATTGACACAATGGGGAATATCACATCAAAAAGCAATGGTACTAATATTTTTCCATATCAATCTATGAATATGATCATTTCTAATGATGATGGGCAAGTGCAACAATTATCATCTAGTTCCGAATTGTATTTCGTGTAAGTAAATTAATGAATCATGTGTTGAAAAGAAGTGAATCTTTGCTATTAATATTTAAATGTGTAATCTACAAAACTAGACCCTAAAGATGTAAACGTTATTAGATAAAGAAACATTTTAACGTTACAGTTGTATAATGAGAGATTTTGATGAAATAATGAAAAAATAGATCAAAATTCATTCGTTCAAAGTCAAAGAACCAAAAACGTGTTAGAAGAAGAAGTAGAACTTATTCAGATTTTATACACACAATTTATGTATAATTAATTAATTATTTTAATATACAGGAATAACTAATACTGTGAAATCCAAAAACAAATAAAAAAAGTGATGGTCAAGGCAACTTATTTTTTTTTTATGGATATTTTATAAAATATTGATAAACGATTCGTTGTGAATTTAGTAATTTTATTAGATACCCAATAGGCATTTTTAGAAGTCTATAGAACGGCATAGTTTCGAGACTATCTTTTAAATTATCCTAGCTGCATATATATATTGAGTCTAATGTTTCGTCTACCTACCGTTTATGTATATCGTATACTTTTATAGACTTTTTTAAACAAATATCCAGCTAATATACGGCTTATAACAGATATTCTACTAAAATAAAAATTTAGACTGTTCATAATACATATACCGTATATAAGCTGGACATTTTTACTACGCCGTCTTTATACAATATATAAACGGGAGATAGAGGAGATATTAGACTCCATATATTTACATGTTGCTAAACGGAAAAAAGATAGTCAACAAACTAAAGTGGTAAACTATAGTCTAAGAATACCTATTCCGTTCTTAGGTGTTGGGATTATTTTTCAATATTAATTTTTTTAGTAGCATAAAACAGCGATTTAATTTTTTAAACAAATTATGCACTTCAAAATCACCGATACCACCGAGCTTACACAAGCTTAAAGCAACAAAACATATTCAATAAAATTTGGACAATAACGTTTTGCTTCTTCTCATTCTATGTTTGGTTGTGGTGCTTGTGGTAAAAAGCTAAACAAAATAAAATAAAACTTATTTTAATTTTATATTTTAGAAAAGAAGTACTTAGAGAATATGACACAATTCACAATGGTATTGGTTGGCCAAATTTAAGTTTAGCCATTTGCTTAGCAATTGCATGGATTGTTATAGTATTGGTATTAATTAAAGGTGTACACAGCTCGGGAAAAGCGTCATATTTTCTCGCTCTATTTCCATATTTGATAATGGGAATACTGTTAATACGTGCTGTAACATTACCTGGTGCAATAAATGGTATTCTTTATTTCATTAGACCTCAATGGAGTAAAATTCTAGATCCAAGTGTAAATAATACCTTTTAATTTGATTACGATGAAAATTCAATCTATTAATTTTCATAAATTTAGGTTTGGTATGCAGCTGTTACACAATGCTTTTTTTCATTGGCTGTTTGCTTTGGTAACATTATTATGTACTCGTCGTACAACAAATTTAATCATAATGTTTACCGTGATGCGACCATAGTCACAACCTTGGATACATTTACATCAATGTTGGCTGGGTTTACAATATTTGGAATATTGGGACA
>JAABKK020055745.1:0-38211 GCA_011634745.2 Catotricha subobsoleta
TATTTTTTTGAGAAGACAATTTTTTTATTTTGGTGCAATCTGGAAAATTTTAAAATAATGAAAACTCGGTCACCCTAATATATATATATAATTATATATATATATAAAAAGAACGCATTTTCTCACGATTAAATGCATTACATGCTTTTACCATAGTCAAAGTCATCAGTGAATAATTGCTGATATAGAAAAATTAAAACATCAACAATTATTTTCCATATCTATTTATTTATTCATAAGGTAATGAAATTTATTACATCCATCCATGGGCCCCCCATTATATTTATTTATTTGATAAGTGAGAAATTATATGTAATGTACCTGAATATGTATTGGAGTTATAGCAACGATACGGCATAACTTTATGCGAAACAAACGAATATTAACGACAATAATTTTGTTTATATAAAAATAAAAAATAAATATATATATATCAGATGTTTGGTGGTGATCATCGAATTGGAACGAAACGGAAAGTAATCGACCTGTTAGTGCTCGAATTCTAATACGTAATTCACCATTTTAAAATGTTTGATATTTAATTTCTAGTAAGTTAAACGTGAATTACCATTATAATAAATAGAATAGAATTTATTATGTTTGTTACAAATAAAATTTCTACATTCTATTTATTAATTAATTATAATTAAGAGTTTATTCTATATTTACTAATGTTATAATTATAAATATACTAACGTTTTTTCGAATAGCATCGTTACAACCTGAGTACAAAGATGTTAGAAATATTTAAAGTTTGATTAAGTTTCCATTTTATTTCGTTTCAAACCTTTCAAAAACGACCAAAAGTTTCAGGAGAAGAAAATAAATGAAATATGAATTTAATTTAATTTATTTTTGTTTGCTTTTTAATGCTTGTAGAAAGGTTTTTTTTTTATGAAAATTTGCAACTTTGATTTTGCAGCAAATTAAATAGACCTATCCACAAAAGTTTTATATATTTTTGACAGTTAAATTTTAGGACTCAATGGTATAATTTAAAAACGTCATTCCGCCTAAAGTTACTTACGCTGAAATTGAAAATTATGTTTTTGTATGGAATCTCTTAGTTTATTTGATTCTTAGTACTGAAATAATTAACATATATTATATGCATTTTGGATTCAGATTTTTAATAAAAAAAAAGAAAAGAAAACTAAAATTTAAATCGATATTTGTATGCAATTAACTTTTATAGAATTAATCCATTCTCACAATTTCCACTGGTTTAAATGTTTTCTGTTGAATATAATTTTATATAATTTCAAAGTGTAGTTGATTAAATAATTAAATAATAAAAATTCAAATAATCTATGAACATGTTTATTTAGTCAATTAAATACAATTTGAATATAAAATAATCAATTCAATTTAAAAGTTATCATCGAATTTAATAGCATTATGCTTTTAAAATTTTAGATATCCGCATATTGAGTATTCAATAAATCATTTCTTTAATTGACACTAAATATCATTTAATAGTAAACAATTTTTTTTTTTTAAATACAATAATTCACAAAAATTTAAAAAAAAACTACATAAAATACTAAATGTACAAATACTCAACTATTGCGTATGATTTTTTATATTTTTTGTTATAGTAATTTTACAGTTTTAATATGATGTCAATGACTATCTATTGTTATTGTTAACTTGCAAAATTATATTACATTGTGTTGTACCTAGCTGTATCTCTTGCAACTATTTTAAATTTTGCTCTCTTTTATAAAATTCATAAGAAAAATAAAAAAAAAATCACAGTTCATGTAGCTGGTTCACTTATAAATTTATTTTTACTCATTTTATTGAGAAATCACATAAATTCAACGTTTGATACAGACTTTTTTTTTCAACGGTTAGCAATAAGAAAAATTATATTATAAAAAAAATATATAAAGAGAACCATAATATAGAAATGGCAATCCATCTCGTCATAAACTTATTCTCACTTGTAGGAAAAAAAAAACTTTTGTTTTGGATACCGCCGAATGGTGAATGTGTTGTACGTATGATGTATTCGTTCTCAGTTTACCTGCAGCCAGGTAATTTAAAACACATTCGTGCAATATTTTTCTTGCGATTTCTTAATTGTTTATTTCATACCTAATGATATATTAAACAATAAATAAATAAATAAAAAATTGTTTATATAAAACAGTTCATAATTATCCTGTGGATATAAGACGGTATATGTACAAGTACATATATATGGTGATTAGTTAATATGAAAATATATATTTTTAATTATAAACTAAACAAATAATGAATATTTTTGATGTTAAAAGTGCAGAAAAATCCGAATGTAACATGATATTTTAATGCTACTTTTCTAATATTATTTCATTTCATGGATAAATTTACTTAACTTAAAAACGAATTGTATAAGTGTACCTATTTTTATACAAATATGGTGTTTCTAGTGACATGACGTCAGTGTATTTGTTAACCCATTTATAGATCAAAAATATTTCAAATTCAATGACAATATTTTTTTTTTTAAATAAATTTAAGAAGTTGAACATTTTTATAAATATGTTTTGAAAATTTTTCAACTTAAAATAGCGAAATAGTTTATTTGCTATCAAAAACATTTCGAATATTATTCGATTTTCCATTCTTAATTACCGAAAACACAATTATAAAAGACAAAGCTTGCAAATAATTATTACTCATTAAAGTGTTACATAACAATTTTCTAAAAAATATTAGAAAAAAAAAACACAAATTTAATTTAAAGCAAAGTGAATGTACGATGTACTCATCCAATATGAAACTTTAATGACTTTCGCAAAATATTATTGCTCAAATGAATGTTTAGCCAGTTAAAAGAAGCAAAAAAAAGAAAAGTGAAAATAATTCAAGATCAATTTATTTGAAATTTAAAGTGTAACAAAGAAAAATATCACTAAAAAAAAATTATTAGTTAAGAGACAATGGAATGTTCAGAATCACAAACTAAGCAGGAAACATCTGTCCTTTTAATGGACAATAATCGATCATCAAATAATAACAATAATGATAATGGGTAATAACAAATAATAAGAAATACAATTTTTGTTTTTTGTTTCGAAAAAATCAAATAGACAAAAGAAAAAAACAAAACAAAACAATAAATGTGTTTAAAGGCATTATATATTATAATAATTTTCCTCGACCATAAATTTTACTGTTCGGTAAAAGATTATACATTTGTTTGGCTTTAGTTTGCGTGTTAGTGTTCCATATATTTTAACCAAAAATACGAAAAGAAAACTTAAACATTCAAACAAATAATAATAATTCGTAGTAACTATATATTCTAAGTCACTTTAAAGAAAACTTTATTGTTTTCTATTTTATGAGAATGTTATTTGGGTGCTTTTTAATATATTCTTAAAAAAAAAAAAAATATTACAATATATTTGAAAGCGTTTTGTTTATTAGTATTGTTTATATTACAAATTTTTACGATTTGTATAAATACATTAAATTAAAGAATTTATGTTCCTTAATAATTGAAATGTAGTATCATTAAGATAGTTTGCATTAAAATCATAGGTGAATCCTCGTTAACATAAATGTATAATAAAATAAAATAAATCCGCAGCCATTTCTATTTATATATAGATATTTCAGTTACATTTTATTTTTATGTATAAAATTACCTCAGCGATAATATTTAGATATATAATTCAAGGACATCCTAGTGTGATCGATATACCAATACATTTTTTATAAGTTTACCAAAAATATTTGGAACAAAACTATTAAGGATATCATTTATTTCATTTTATTAATAATAAATATGCTAGATACTAAAATCTTTATTGAAGTGACACTGTGACAGTTTCTTAAACAATACAAATAATTGTTATATAGGCATAGATGTGCACAGGGAGACTTTTCTGACTTTTATTTATTTATTTATTTAATACGTATTGACAATAAATTTACATAAAATGTGTGCTATATTAATATTTATGTTAATCAGCTGACATAATAGTCCAATGACGTTTCGAGATAAACCAATGAGAAATGAAAAATTATTCGAAAATGTTGCAATAAGTATAAGCTTAATGCAAAGTTGATTTTAATGATAAATTGATCAATTATTTTAATGAATAATAAATTGATTAAGTAAAAAAATGATATAATATGAAAAATCATTTATAAAGAAAAATGTAAATGACAAAATCAAAAGAAAACAATGAAGATTTATGGGTATATGTTAAAAGTTAAATATAATTCATAATTAAGTATTTTAACGCGATAAGTCCTCATTAAAAAGATTAAAAAGAAAATATCGATTATATCGATTTTGAATAAAATAGTATCTATTTTGAAGTTCAGAAAATTACTCTACCTCTGTTTCCTAAAATATTGTCGGTTGATTTCCAATAGAATATTTACATACAGCGCTTTTTTCTCACGATTTACTTTTGAAATCTTTAGATCTTTTTTTTTAGGAAGAAAACATTTTTTTTTTTTTAGATATTTTGACGCTGTCTTACTTAAAGTATATCACCCTCCCGAATAATAAAAAAAAACGTAATTATGTTTATAGGATTTCGAATAAAAGCCGATCGACTACAAATAATAATTACGTTAATCTCTCGTAAATAAAACAAAAAAACACTTATGAAAATTGCAAGGTTGTTTTGCTGCCATTTCTCAACGAAAGCTTAAATATTACAACAAGTTCCAAATTAATGTTTATTTAAGTTGGAGTTAAAACCTATTAAAATAAGATATTTGTGTGAAATTAGTACCGATAGAATCAATCACATTCAAGTTCATACAAAAAGAAAAATAATTTTCTGAACAATTTTTTTTTTAATGTCTTTAACTAATTCGATTTTAAATGACGTACAGCCAGCACATAAATCTTTCGAACATAATAGCATCCTGCTCAAATTGTTTCATCTGGAACAACATTTATTATTTAATATTTTCTACAACTGCAAAATTCTTCTTTAACTTAAAATTGATATTTTTCTTTTTATAAATATTTTATTTGCACTACGAAACAAAGCAGTTATTGAAATTTTCTATATACCAAAAAAAAAAAAAAAATATTATAATAATAATGAAAAAAAAAAGTAATTAAGTTAATAATTAGCGCAAAAAAAATCAATTTGCATGCTCTAATTTCTAATATTAAAATAGCGAACGTTTGTTCAAACATTTTAAACAATCAAGTATTTTTGTACATATCGTGATAGTTTTATAATTTTGATAGCCTTAGAAAATGTTATTGAATAACGTTAATTGAAATTTTCGCATAAAAATAAATTAATTTTTACCTTTTTTCTTTTTGTTACTCAAAGATAAGTCAAATATATTGTATATTTGAATAGTGTTTTTTTCCCTTTTGTTTACTATATTTATATTTATTTGTATTCTTTGCAACCAAATAAACTTTCTTTATTTCGTCTCTTACTTTAACATATAATTAAAACGTGTGCACTTTCTGAATTAGTTTTAATGCGTGTTACCTGTTACATTTATGTGAATATATGTCTGAACAGAAAACAGATAACAGCAACATATTAGTTTTCAAATGTTTAAGTTCTGAAAATCCATTTTTCTTTTTTATACATCCAATGTCTTTTATTTATAGATTCAATTTTTATTAAGGGAAATTTTTCATTGACATTTCACACTGAACAAATAAAATTATTTCAATTCAGTTTTACATATATTTTTTTTTATTTCTTATTTTTATTTTTTTTTTGTTATTCAGCATAAAATCTGATGGTTTTATAAAATCAAGTATGACTCATCTGTTTGTATTTAAATACTAGCTAAAGTTATAAATATAATATAAGAACAAACCTAAATTAAGAAATACCATTAAATCTACTTGAGTTCGTGCCATATCTAAAAGTGGAAAAAGAAAAATGTCTTTAACTTAACGGATAATATCTCACACCACACACATGTTCTATAAGAATATCAGTAGTTGGTGGCTTATTGAATAACCCAAATGAAATAGCTAAAATATAGAGCACTGCAAGAATGAGCTCATGCGCGATTTCGATCTATAGAAATGAAAACACAGTCATTCTCAAAGAGTATTCCTTTTGCTTCTTTATATTCATTAAAGTGAAAAAAAAAATGTTTTTTTTTTTTAATGAACCAAATAAATTTTGTGTTTCATTGAAATAGATAAAACTTATAGAATAATTAAAAAACTTCATTATATTTTTATTATAAATTTAAAGTTTTGAAACCACATGAATGAAAAGTCTCCCTTGGCGCATTAGACATAATAATAAATTTTCATAATATTTTATTTCCCTACACATTCGGTATTTATGTACTCCATATACCGTAGTTGCAATTTGAATCAACAAGACTAAAGCTAATATAAATTTCCCTGTTGCGTTTTTATTTTTCGAAGCAAATATTTCTTTAATTTGGTGTAAAATAAATTAAGTGTGACGGTACTACCGGTACCGCTTTAATAGCAAAAAAAAAAAATGTCAGTTTATTATATCAATTTAAAATTGAAAAAAAAAAAAAACCAAATACTATCTAAATTTAATTCATTTTTTTATCATATTTTTTTGATATGACATTGAGAGTGAACGTATATATTTTTGTACAGTGAAACTGTAATTACTAGATAATTTGTTTGTGTATTGTGATGACTACTGACTTTTATTTTATACCTTTAGTGCGTCCACATAGTAATACGTGTGTCGGACTATCAGATATCATTCTTAGTTTAAATAAAACAGTGGTATGAGTCTGTTTATATTTTAGTAAAATATTACTTTTAATATTTAAAAGTGAATAATTTTTGTTTCGATTGTGTCGCTTATTGGCGACTGACTCATCTAAGATATTACTACTTGTATTTATTTATTATTATTTTTTTTTTGTTTTTTTGTTGATTTTTTGCTGTGTGAATATGACATAGTTTATAAATGTTGCATTTTAAATAGAGAAATATCTATACCAATACAATGAACTCTCATTCTCCGGTTGGTGCCAGACGTGTTAAAACCGACTTACATACATCGGAAAATGCTTTTATACATACTAATTTTGCAAATCGATCGATTTCAAGTTCACCAGTACTGCGAAGAAATATTGAAGAACGTAATTCTAACAGGTTGTTAACATTTACTTCTCTTTTTTTTTTACATAACATTTATAACTAAATGGCCATAAAGGTCAGACATACGCATTCATTCACATACACACAGCTCAATATGAAATATATTTGAAAAAAAGTGACTGAACAATATTTTACCTAATCTAAAACTTATAAAATTTTAGATAATATTCCAGATTTTCTATTTACTAATAAATAAATAAATAAAGTCTTTAATAATTCTTAATTAAATTAAAATATTGTCTCATTTCAACATATTTAGATCACAACTGCCAGCCCGAGCTACAAGACTTTTAAACAGATCTCGCCTACAACAAGGACAATTAAGTAATAACGGTTCAGATAGTCCACGATCTTTTGATAGTTTTAACAATAGAAAAACACCATCCAGAACATCATCACAATATGGTCGTGACACAACAAATTGTTCACCAGACGATCATTTATTCATGCTAGATAAAACCTTGCGAAATTCTATGATTCAAGATGTACAATACTGCAAACAACAACTATTACATCTACGTAGCATTTTGCAAGATGTAAGTTATAGTAAAAATATGATTGTTTAGAATTGTGTTTTTTTATTTGTTGTTCTTTTTTTCTTATATTTATTTTGAAGTGCAGTTACGGTTATCAGATTATGATAGCCACAATATTATGATTGGTAAATTGAATTTATATAAATTTAACCGAAAATGTTGATTCAAATTTAAACCACAACCGACAATAAAACATAATCGTAAAATGTGGTTGGGCAGAGAATTGAATGACATTTTATTTTCATTCATCTAATTATTGGCTGATTCATTATTGATAACTGTACTTTACTTATGTATTGCTTTGTTATTTGTTGCTTTTATTTATTTATAAATATTTTCATTTTGTTTTTGTTGTTTATCCTTTTTAATAATTTATAATTTTTATTTGTGTTTGTTTTATTTGATGTTCATATTTTCTATAATATTTGTTCCTGAACCAGGATGAAGAATGTTTGACGAGGGTACGTTTTGGATTATTTTTATGTTTATATTTTTTATTTTTAAATTTTTATTTTTTTGTAAATCTGTAAATTTTGTATTGATTTGAAGTCCGTTAGAGCATTTTATTTAATATGTGTTCCATTCCATTTTTAAAATAACTCTTTAACTCATTCATTACACATTTATTAACAAATTATATCATTTTCTATTTTCATGTAAAACAGACGGATTCTCTCAACCCATTTGAAATAAATAATGGGAAATTCTTCAGCACTGGCGGTGGATACGATAATTTACTATGCAGTCTGGAAAATAAGGATCGTGACAATTATTCACCATCTCTCTCTGATGATCCGAAACATGATATTGTGGACCTCAGAAGACAGGTGGTTTATCTTCAGGTATTCAGCACGTGTTCCCTGTTTTTGTATTTATTATTTATTATAATTTTTTTTTGATTTTCATTATTTTATAATTTAATTAAATTTATTTAATTTAATTAAAGCATAATAATTCCCAAATATTTAAATTATTAATATAATCTGTTTCCATTTGCTTTAATTTCAAAGGAATTTGATAATATTTAAAAAAGAAAAAAAAATGATGGTATTGTTTACATTTGTTCCATTTATTTATTCAATTATATTTATATAATTTATTTCTTATTTTTTTCTCCTTATTATTGAACAGTGATGATACTGTTGCTTATTTCTTATATATATATGTGCAATGTTAGCATGAAATTCATTTCTTCTTCTTTTTTTTTCTGTTTTTCTTTTTATAAATAAATTACTATTTAGTATTTCATTTCAAAATAATATTGTCTAATGTATAGAAAATTGTAGGTGTGTGCTTAATGTTTCTGTTATTATGAAATTGTATATCCTAAAATATCCTCACAAAAAGATCAAATTTCATATGAAAACAGGTTCCAAAGAGCTTCTTGTTTATTAAATTGGAAATATCTCAGTATAGTAAGCACAATAATACATAATTGAAATGGAGCCTGTTTTATTTTTTGTATTATAAACCTTTTAAAACGAATGTAAATAATTAAATTTTAGAAATGAACATTAAATAGAGATTGTTTAGTGTAAAATGTTTAATATAATTATTCAATCAAAGACACACAAAAACATCAATTTGATAATTGTTAAACAAACTTAAATTAAAATGTTATTTTTTTTTGTATAGAGTCAACTCGATGATAAAGATCGAACAATACGAATTCAACAAAATTTAATAAATAAATTAGAAGCAGAAGTAGATAGAGCACATGTAGGTTTGGATATTCCAACAGCTGAGCATACAGTAGAAACTGTAAATACGGCCACACAGACGGAAAGGGTGAGTATACTGACATTTTCTTCTTCTTTTTTTTTTAAATTATACTTATGTAATTTACAATTGAATATTTTTACTTTTAGTTGAGACCTCTATCAATAAATCACGATGGATCAACAAGGTAAAAATATATTATTATTACTATATATATATTCATAAATTAATTCTTTAAAAATAATATAGTGAAAGATTTCTATTAAAATATTCATCATTTACTATGTATCGACTTTTTATCTCTGTTCTCTTCAATTTTCAGAAACTTTTCATCCCACATTTATAAGCGTTTAACCAAAATCTGGTATTTTGTTCGAAAACATTTTCCAAAATGTATTTCAATGACATTTCATATACGACAATATATTTTACCATCCGCCGATACCAATAACTTATTATTGATGCCACGAATTTTCAATATGTCCCATTATAATTTACATTTAATTATCGAAAAACTCACTTTAATGAAATTAATTCTAACCGATAAAGTTAATAATTGGAGTTGTTTTACTTATCCATATTATTGTCGAATTAAAACGCGCATATTCAATAATACATTTTTATTGTTTCAAATGATATTTAATAGTCTTAATATTTTTCAATAAACACCAATAATTTATTAAAAAAAAAAAAACAATTTCATCTTTTCTTTTACATGCTGCACACAAATTTATTTTAAATTAAATTTAATTGGATTTATTAAAAATTGTGGGTAATTTTTTCTATACGCATAATTGAAAATATTTTTTTTTCTCCATAAATTTTAATAAAAAAAAATAATTAATAATAATTGAAAAAACGAAATAAAAAACCTATCAATACAAATTGAAATCGTACCACAGAATTGAAATTGGACAGGTATTGTTTTGTGATTGCGTTCTTTCGATTGTGTTATTATGTTCGATTAATATTATTTGCATAATTTATATATTGCAAACATGTATGGATTCGTGTCGTTGCTAATTATATTTATAATTAATTGATAATTAATTAATATTTATCAATTTTATAATATTAAATAATGTTCATAGAAATCTATAATTAATTATCTTTAGCTATATTTAATTATTTCGTTTGGCTACTATAATCGAAAGTATATTTTTAATTTGTGGATACAAGTAACAAGTTTATTACAAGCGTTAAGCGTTTAGATTTTACTCAAAACAACTTAACGGGATGCAGAAATTGTTTAGCTCATAAAATTATTGTTTTCAATGTAATTTAAAAATCATATATTATATCTTTTTCTTTTTGTTTTTTTGATTTTAGGAGTTTTTTTTCATTACAAATATGAGGTGAGATGGTTTTTGTTGTTTTATTTTTCTGAAGTAATTCAGTTTTTTTTTTTTATTTTTAAATTAATGATAACGCATAGTTAGTAATTTCTATCACTATAATTTTGAAAGGTTTTGAATATATGGCTGTCGCAGTCACTGGATCTTATAATGATACTAATTGTTCGTTCTATCGTTTAATTTTCAATCCGTATAAATCGAATAGTAGTTTCAAAAGTCAGCTTAAGTATTCGCAAGAATTGGCCAATAGCTACAAATATAATCATATAAATATTATACTTATTTTAAATCCTCAATATATATTTAAAAACTAGTTGCTTGTACACCAAAAAAAAAAAGAAAACAAAAGAAGTTTCAAAACGATTTTGAAATAATTGACCTACAAAGTAGAATATTTAATTTAACCTATTCTCCTCAATATCTATCAATGGTTCTATACGACATTTTCAGACACCATACAAGTTTGCATTATGAATAAGAATAAATAAAAAAAATGTGTGATGTTTTATTTTTTAATATAGAAATGTGATAACAAGTTTAACAAAACGGTATAGAAAATGGAGCTTAAACAAATAAAAAAAACAACAAATTTTTTATTAGAAAATCCAAATATATATTTATATATATATATACCTATATTTTTTTTTTGTGATATTTTGATAGAATAGCCTTATTTTAAATTCAGCCTACTAAATATATGTATAAGTATCTATAATCTATATTAATAATATAATATTCTATTTACCAAATCTAATAAAAGCTTTAATTTAAACCAAAAACCAAACAAAACAATGAAATGAGTTTTATCGTGCAGTGTTTGTTTAATAAATTATGACTGTTTTCTGATTTTCCTCATTTTTTTCTCTTTCTTATTTTTCATGCTGCACATTTCAGTTTAAGTGAGGTAACTAATAAATTATACATATTTATTTAATCCATTGTTTTGAGTAGTTTTTTGATTGTTTTTTTTTTTTTTTTTTAACAAACATTATTAAGGAATTCAAAACAAAATCTATAATATCTTTTTCTTTTATTTTAGTAAAAGTGAGGATGAAGACACCGCCTCATTGCATTCCGTAAACAATACAACTTCTACAGAAACACTATCCTCCAAATGCATCAATAGTAATAATAATAATATAAATATAAATAATAATGAGAATAGCACAGCAATAGTAAAATCAATGAAAACTGTAAAAACAACACAAATCGGTCATGGTACAAGCAATTGTCTTAGTATTTCAAAACGAACTACTGCTGAAAGTATACCATCAAAATCACCTCAACCATCACCATTAAATAAAACTATTCCAACAACACGACGAATTCCACGTTTAATGAAAACGCCACCAACTAGTTCTAAGGAAGATAAAATTACAATATCACCTCAACCACCATCTCCAATTGAATCGGTGAAAAATAGTAATCGGGTTAATTGTAAATCAATTACAAATTCCATCACCACCACCAATGGAAAATATATAAAAAATATTTTGGATATCGGAAATGGTAGTGTTGTTGAACAAAAAAATGATGATGGTAATCTGAATGGACTAATTAGATCACCAGCAAGATCTGTGAAACTACTAAATAATTTAAATGTACTTAAATCGAAAAATTTTTCAATTCCGGTAAAAAGTGATGATGATTTTTAATCAACAAATACTTAATGCGCGTTTTTTAATTTTTTAAAGAATAATTTTGTTCCTTTGAAGATGTTTCACTTTTAATAAAAAAAAAATAATAACAAATTAATTCATTAATTTTAGAGATAAATTGTATAATTATTTTCTTCGTTTCTTTACTATGTAATTGTTATATGTAGGTAAATGCTCAGTTAATAACTACATTTAATCTCAGATAAATAATAGGCAATAGAAATTGCTTTTGAATATTTGATGAAAATTACAATGAAACGAAACGGACATTAAAAATTATAAATAATTCAAAATATATTTCCGTCTGGCATTTTAATGCAATAAAAGTGATAACTAAGTATAAATAGTTCATACGGTCTTCAAATTATTAACTTTTCTAAATTCCATTCAAAGAGACTCTCAAAATATTTATCTGTTTAGTATATCACTTTCCAATTTTAGCGTTTCAAAAATGTTCATTTCATTTTCATATAAATTATTTGCACTTTGCAAATATCGAAACATTTTTATTTTTAATTCAAAGATAATCATGAAAATAAATCTATAGATTATTTGGGTGATTTGTTGTCATTGACAAAATGCACCGACTTCACTATCACAATTAATTTTTTAATCAACAATTGATTCAATTAAATTCGTGGTTCATTATTCCTTTTGTTAGAAATATAAATTACGTTGAAAAACATACAAAGGCAATTTAATTAATTGCATTTAAGCTTTATAATAAGCGAATAATTTTAAGAAAACATAATATTGTAATTATAAATAGAAACAAATCCAATTAATTATAATAATTATAGAAAATTTTGTGTACTGCTAAATACCATTACAGTTTTCCACTGTATTTCATTATATTAAAAAAAAAAAAACAAACAAACAAAAGAATGGTTTATCAAAACAGCCAAATGTATGTTAAACTGATTTTCGTAAGTCGTAAAGAAAAAACATTATAGAATCTATATATTTCTAAAATTATTATAAATATTGTACGAAAATATCAAATAGTAAAGATCTCTTCAATATTTATACAAGAAAAAAAAGAATGAAATTAATAACATTCCTAGTAGACGCTACTAATCACCAATTTTTTTTATTAATAGATTGAAAGGTTAACAATGTTTAACTATATTATTTTTATATTTACAATATACTGTTTAGGTAAATTATGATTACCTATCTGTAAATTTTTTGTTCAATTTGAGCTAAAATCTTAATATTTTAATTACTATTTACTCAATGCTACTATAATTTTAAATATATGTTCAAATAACATTCCAAGCCCTTTTCAGAGCATTAATTTTACATATTTTTTGTGAAATTCATTGAATTTTTGGAAATCGGTTTTCGTTAAACAAAATATATTTTTTTTTACACAATTACGTGTGATAAAAACATTTTTTTATTTGGGTAAATTTTTAAATTCGTATTTTATATTTTAGCTCCAGTTAATTATTTTTTTAATCTGAAGCATTTTATTCAAGATGGTTTTACTTATTCATTCCAATTAATTAATAGGTTTACATCTAAAAAATAATCATCTATAAATTCAATTTATATGTTTTTAATATTTTTGTGATGTTGCATATAAATTTTGTAATATTAAAAATCTAAATTATAATAAATCTTACTCATGGTCCATTTTAAAGCATTTTTAATTTGTGTTAAATAAAATATCTAAAAATATACGTGCAGTAGCTAGTACTGCTGTAGCTATACCTACCTACAAGTTTTAAATTTATATTATTATATTATATCTGTTTGTTTTTTTGTTTTTTTTTTTGTAATTCAATTTTTCTTTTATTTAAAATAATCAAATAGTGAATTTTTCATTAGAAATATTGATTAATTCATTGTAAATAATTAAATCTAATTGTATTAGCAAATTTTAATTCTGAATTTAATGTTTTAGATGATTATAAATGCAAATAAAAATGAGATAATAGATAAAATTTAAGTACATATTTGTTGAAAATATTGAATTATTAATTAAATAATAATATAATTTTGAATAATGTTATTGGTACTGATAGTGATGAAATGATAGTATTATAGAGAAAGGCTCTATAGGTTTAAAATTAATTTAATTTATTTTTTAAATTATAATAACAACATCTTATTTATTTAATTAATTGATATTTTTATTATTCTCATAATAATAATTGTAATATGTAACTAATTCCACATTATTTAATATTTAAAATAAATAATTTATATAAAAGATAATAATATATAAATACAAACAAAAAAATAAAAAAAATGAAGTTTTATTTTATGGAAATATGAATGTAAAATAATAGGACATTGAATTATTTTATTTTAAATCAAATATTTACGTAATTTGAATTGACACTAATTGAGAATACTAACGAATAAAAAATAAATAAAAATATTTTGAAAGCAATAGGACCACGAAGAATCATAGGTCATTTTAACGTCATACTTCTCGTTTACCAAATATTATAACTACAATCTAGAACTGTCATGTAGCTCTACGGTCATTGTGTTTGCAGGAGTAAATACATCCGAATCCTACACATTTTATTTATGTACAGGAAAATGAATATAAAAATTGTTTCAAGTTGTTTTCATTTGACATTTTTCACCAATATCTAAACACCTAAATTGATGAACTGTAGAGTGTAGATCATAAAACGTTATGCACTTTATCTAATGATTATAATCTACTTCAGTAAATTATACGGCGACAGCTTGTAACAACTAATCAATACAATCAATGAAGAATTGAAATTATCCGTTCTTCATGCAAATAGAAAGGCTCCATATTCCGCTAAATAGACATCCATAACATATTTAAATCCTTTTCTTTTTTCTCAAAATATTTAACTGAATAACAAACAATTCGTAAGATATCTGCATTGCAATTTATGACCATAAAGACAAACGTCATGCTTTATACTAAACAATATACTGGTTTCTCCATACATTAAATAAATAAATATACAAAACATGTAATAAAAATATCTTGCTGACTGGCTTAGGTTAAAGATTAATCAAGATTATGTATGTTAACATCATTTATTATTTATAACAAAGAATTTAAATTATTTTATAATATTTGATAATGCCTTTTTTTTACATAATTGATAAAAACATTTTTTTTTTAATTAAAAAAAAATGTTTAAAATTAAGTTATTTTTACTGAAATTAATTTATTTACGACTGAAATGAATGCATAATTTAGAAATAAAAAACTGCCAATTAATTAACATTACTTTATCTTTTCTATATATGTATAAACCCGTATTTTTGCTTGGAGAAAAGAAAAAAAATGAAGCCCAATAGTGAACGAAACCAAAATCTATATTTCAAGTAATGACGATGCTAAAAAATGGGAAATTATCAAAATCCATCCACATCATATTTTTTAAAAGCCAAAGTCAGTTGTCTAAATTTTGAAAATTAAAATCAAATCCAGGTTTTTTTTTTGTCGTGAGCAAAAATAAAATAAAAATAAGAAAAGTAATATTAATTAGAGCACTGGCTAGAAAAATGCTTAAAAACTATGTCAAAGTGAGGTTTTTTACAAAATATGTAAATATTCCTGTTGTCCAATTTAATAAAACATGTATTTTTGATTCTCTTACTTACAATCGCTATTTTTGTTTTTTTTTTATTGAGCTTGAAATTTTATATACTTTATATCTTTTGATGTGGCCTCAGTGTGAAATCGTGCTTATTAAAAACAATAATGAGATTTAAAATTTATTTTAGTTTTATATTTATTTTAGTGCAAGTAAATCAAATATTTACTAAAAAATGTACATTTAAGCTTCAAAATCAAAGTGTTTTATGTAAAAATGTGAACTCAATGCACAATTTAGATAGTGAAATTGAAACGAATTGGCTACGAATTACTATCAAAAATCGTCCGGATTCATCATTTTCTTTAACAAGTAAATTTCAAATTTTGAGATTATTGAATTAAATAGAAACTAAATAATCGATTAAATATTTCTTTCAACTAGACATTAAGCACATAGAATTTGTTGAGGAGCTAGATTTGTCTGCAGCTGGAAATCTACACATATCAGATCAGGGATTTCGAGCATATAATGCATTAACTCATTTAAATGTATCAAATACATCATTAAAACGACTCGTTGATAATTGGTTTGATGGAAATAATAATATTGCGTATTTGGACATGAGCCACAATGAATTAAAAAATTTGACGAGAGAAAGTTTGCACACTCTGAAAAAATTAAAACACGCAAATTTTTCTGATAACAATATTCAAAACATTGAAGTGAATGCTTTTGCAGATTTATCTAAATTAGAAACTTTAGATTTACATTTAAATAGAATATATAGTATAATTGATATTGGTTCATTGACAAGATTGACTGTGTTGGATCTAACTGATAACTCTATTAGTGACGTAAGTTATAATAAATTAAACATTTAAAATTCAAGGTATGCTAAAATATTTTTCTGTTTACAGATTCCCAATGATATATTTTCTAAATTAGGGGCATTAGAATCTTTATCACTGGCACAGAATGGAATACAAAAAATTCGGAACCGCTCTTTTGCTGGACTAAATAATTTAAAGAAATTGAATATTTCTGGAAACAGTATAAGCACATTTCCAGAGAATACATTCTTAAGTAGTTCATTAGAAACGCTCGATCTGCATCAAAATGATATTCGGAGTATACGTCCCAACACATTTGCACAACTTCGTGCTCTAAAATTTTTAAATTTATCAGCGAATTCTCTAAATCAACTAGATGAAAATTCATTCTCCGGCTTGATACAATTGGAAACGCTTAATTTGGATGATAATGATTTGTCTAATATTAAACCACAAACATTTTCCAATTTACCACAATTAAGTTTCCTTGATTTATCTGAAAATCGTTTGCAACAATTTAGTGAAACTTTTTTTGGTACAACTCATATTGGTCTTCAGAAATTATTTTTAAATAATAATAATTTAAGAGTTATTCAACCTGAAAGTTTTCGCATCTTTCCACAATTATATTACTTAAAAATATCACATAATAATCTAACAGATTTGGACGAAAACATATTTACCAATACTCGACATTTAAAAAAATTCCATTTCCAACATAACCGAATCCAAGAGCTCTCAGCAAATTTATTTAATTCTATTTCTGGTGTAACCGAATTGTTAGCCGATCATAATAAATTAACATTTTTTCCAAGTGAAATGTCATTTCCGAATTTACGCAAAGCAACAATTGAAGGGAATCCATGGCAATGTCCTTGTCTAGATGAAGTTTTCAGATATTTCACACTCCAAAAAATTGAATATAGACAACAAGAAAATAATCCATATTATCAGGGTAAAAAGCCACTGTGTGTTGTGACTCCAGTAGCATCTTGTATTCGTGATATACAAATTGTGAATGAACATCAGGTCGTGAAAATCTACGAAAGATCTTAAATAAAGTCTGAATATTTATTATATGTATTTTAAATAATGAGTTTTAATAAAGAAAATTAATGAATGCACATCTTGTTTACTTTTTCAATTTATTGCAGAAAATTCTTAGAAAAAACAATCTCCACTTAATATGAAAATATAAATATATCGATGTTTCACTACTGAAATATAGATGGCCAATAAATTTTATCAATTTGTCTCATTGTAAATTTTTGTAGGTATTTGAATACTTACTTATGTCGTGTTGGTAAATTTTCATATTACACAAAAATGTTAACATTTTACCTGTAATTATTTTATGAGATTTCAACAATATATGAAATTTAAAAAATTCTTTCAGTCAAATTGAAATACAAATATAAAAATACATAAGATATTTTATCACATGCCCTTTAAAATTTCATCAGAATATGTTTGCCGCCAGTATATATTTGCAGGTACATTTCTAATAAATTTTCTATAAAATTTGCTTTTCCATAGTACAATAAACAACATACTCCGATATAGACGTAAATTTCTCGTGTACTTTCCGGATTCACTTCGTATAAAAAGTAAAAAATCCAAATAGCCAGAGCATTTATAAGTGAGAGGTTTTCTGAACTCACAAACTCAAATTCAGTCGCAAAGTACAT
The DNA here is from genome assembly GCA_011634745.2 of Catotricha subobsoleta. Classification (NCBI taxonomy): domain Eukaryota; kingdom Metazoa; phylum Arthropoda; class Insecta; order Diptera; family Cecidomyiidae; genus Catotricha; species Catotricha subobsoleta. The sequence goes on from JAABKK020055745.1 coordinate 18,434, forward strand.
TCGATAGCGTAAAACCACTTTTCGTCTCTAGTTGAATACTGAATATTTAATATATTCGGTGTTTCGGTTTATATTCTAATCGCTAGAGAATTGTGTTGTCATAAAGTCATATAAGATATAAGCAAAATATAATATTTTTTGTTTTTGTTTTTGTTCTTTTATTAAAAGATGTGTTATGTTATCTCAGATGTGTTAAGTTATTGTTAATAATATCGTAGCGCAGCATCTCACCTTCATCGTATTTTTGCGTTTCGTTTTTCTTTAAAATCTTATTCTTCAACAAATAAACATGTAATATGGCATAGGTGATATAGTCCGCAAAATTTGAAATATGATGCCGATTGTGATGTCACATTAAAAAATATATAATAAAATTTACATCGCACTGTTGCATCTGTGTAAATAAAGTAATAAATAGTAATAAAAAAATTGTGTATCAGCTACTCTACAAAAACCAGATTCGATAAGCATAGAATATAATATATTTTTAAAATGCCACAAATGCAGGATGTAGTTCACAGACAACCGGGAGGATTTACTATCAGTAAAGAGTCACAGGTTTGTTGATTGATTTTTTTTTTATTTGTTAATAAATATATTTATGCAGCAGGTAATTTTTATAATACACGGGTACCTACTTTAACGATAGGATAGTCACAATTCGTCGCATGTTCTGAAAACATTGGCAGTTTTTTTTTAATTTTATTTTATTTTTAGTGAGTAAAACATAGGAAATTTGGAATCAATATTAAGTATTGAAGGTTTTCAAACTTTATATAATTTCTAAACTTAAACTGCATTAAATAAGGTCAAGGCAACAATTGACCATTTTTATCGTACTACATTCGAAATGGTATTTAGACGAGATATTGGTATATAGATTTTAAATTAAATGAACATTTCGTATAAAATATTTTACTTTTATATAAAACCGATTGATCAATATATTTATTTATACGATCTTCAGTCACCTATTAAATTTATCGCAAATCGATAATAAATAACCATTTGTCGAACTGTTATTATATGGGAGTGAAATTATTGATAATTGTTGATATTAATTTTCAGAATAGCCATGAAATGGACATTGACATTAAGTTTGTATCTATAAATATTGTCTTATCGGCAAATTAATATTGTTTGAATCTACCACTTTGCGTGCTCATCAGTTATTGGTGAAAGGATAGAAACTATAAGTATTTATAACATTTTGTTATGAATTACAAATAGAATTAGATAGAAACTTATAAACTTATAAACTTATAAACTTATAATCTTATACCTGTTATTTAGTAGTTCTTTCGGCAAGTTATTTAATGTTTTCATTTACTATCGTCTTAACAATTAATTCCATTTTAAGTCATAATATCAAAAGTTTTGTTGTGTATACAAATAAGTATATATAGGCGCCATTCAGTTCTTCGCAAAAAAATATTTTAACATTATAAAGATAATGTAAATTGTCATATGAAACTGAGCCAAATATTCTCACAAAATAAAATACTGAAAGAAAAAAAAAACTGAAGTTAAACAATAATAACCAATTCTAATTTGTATATGTATTTATTAATTAAGTTCAATAATCTTCATATTAGAATAATCAATTGATAATCTATCAATCTTTGTACACAAAAATAGGCTCAATAAATAATATTCTTTCTAAATGTGAATTGTATAAATCATAACTTGAAATGAAATAAAAGGAAACGATCCGACAAACAAATTATTTCTCTTGTATAACTTTCATATCAGATCCAAAGTTTCTGATTACAAAAAATGAAACAAAAGATGATTAAGATCAGTGAAGAGAAAAAAAAAATTAAACCTAAGAGTCATTGTCCGAGAATGTATACGATGATGCGATCAAAGTATTAATATATAATTTCATATAACGAATCATATTTTTCGTATAACTACAATAACAACGCAAGTAACTACAATTATCAAGTGACGGTTTAATTTAACAAAATAAGAAAAAAAGATGTGAAAGAATGAAAGAAGAGAATTATTTGTAGGTATGTATTATCTTTTGAATCCATCTTATTTGTGACATAATATAATATATATGTATAATACCGTTCTGTCTTTCGGTGAGTCTGAGTACTTACTTTGCCTAATAAACATATGTACATATTATAAAAGCAAAAGCAAATAATATGCATTGCACCAAAGCATACAAATTTGTTACATAAAAAAAACTTTTTGAATAGTTACTGTCAGTTATAGATAAAAAAAATTGTGTGAGAAAACATTTGATATAAACAAGTGTGAAATGCGAATATTCTCCGTTCGATTGTTTTTTTTTTTTATACAACATTGTCGATTTATTGAAGGTCGTAAAGGTTACAATAAGATTTCAAGGCATTATTCTGCATTAAATTTGGATTTGTCTGTTTACAAAACTAGTTTTTCTCTACAGAAATAGAACAAATACAAAAAAAAATTGGCAACATATTTTCTTCTCATAAGAAAACATCATTTTTTCTCTCTTTTATTCAATTCGTTTTTCCAATTCTTTTTTTTTTTATTATGTTCGATTTAAGGAAATTCAAAAGATTACAATTTTCTTTTTTGTTAAATTAAACATTTTAATTTGTTTCTTATTAAATGAAAAAATTTAGCTCCGAAAACTATAGCGACTTTTAACAGTATGCAGAGATTTAGGCTTTATATAAAAATCAGTAACGAAATATTTTTCATTCTTCTTTTGCGATACTTAGTTTCGGCTTTATTCAAATATTTTAACTGATTGCACAAAAAAACTGATTATATAAATTAATCATCATTTGTATAAAATTATTTGTAGCTCTTGATGACTAATAATTTCATTTTTATGGTAAATTTATGAAATAAAATTGGCAAAAACGTGTTGTAGATGAAATACAATAAAAAAAAATAACAAAAAATCCAAAAAAAATAAAACCTGACCTTTTTTTTTTCTATACCTAAAGTAGCCAATTAGTCGCCTACCTACGCACACTTCAAATTGTTTCCATTTATTTTCCATTCAACGAAAGGGCATATGGAAGACAAGTAAATTTTCCTCATAAATTTCTAAATAAAAAGAAAAACATTTAAAGAAATTAATGCCAACCAATTACCATTTACCGATAAAAACATATACAATTATAAATGTCTTAACAAATTTTAAATCTCAGCAATCTTAGCATTTGTTATTCGTTTTGAAATTTGAATTAAAATTAAGATATCAGTTATCAATGGTACTACTGAACTTTTTTTTTTATTAAAGTATAGAACAATTATATGTAGTTAGCAGAATTACAAATAGTAAACAATGATAACAGTGACAACATTATAAAGAAAGGATAGAAATTGAAAATCATGAAACAAAGTCTCTATAAATATTTTATCAAGTGCTTGGACAAAGAAAAGGAAAAACAAAATTATTTTTACATTATTTAATCTTTATTTATAATAGTTTTTATCTCAACAACTAAGTATATTGCAATTGCAATTGCAATTCATTCAAGTAATTAAGTATATAAAAACAAATTAATAAAAGATTTTACGATTTTTGAAAATATCGAAATTGAATTGACTATATTTTAATCAATTTAATGATGTCTGCACAGAAAATAGAAATTGACGCGTAACATTTAATAAATTAATAATGTGATCATTATTTTATTGTAGTTATATAAAATCCTTGTCACTCACATATATTTTATCTCATATGTTGCATCGAATTGCGCTAAATTATGCCCACCCAATGCCCACCATTGTGTCATTATTTGAATTAATTTCAAAAATTTAGTAAACTGTATGCGGTTACTTTTGAAATAATTGTATAAAAATGACTTGCGGTTTTCTTCCTACTGCTTGCTATAAATACTGAAATTTAGTTTGAATTTAAGTCACTACATTTGGGAATATTGTACAAATTATGTTTGATTAAAAATTTCATTCAAACATTATTTACAAAAAACCAAATTGAAGTTTTTTCTTTAATTTTTCAGTGTATTTTTCTAAAGAAATTAATTGTACTATTTATTCGCTGTGAATGAAAATGAAAACAAATAACGCTAGAAATGTTTAAGACATTAACGAAATATAAATAGAAATAAAATTATCCTTTATCAAAAGATTATTTATTCTCTCATTATTATATTATTATCGTATCATTTTAATATGACACAGACACATTATAATATCCCAGATAAATCTATTTTATTTACATTTCAGACTATTTATAAATTAATGTAAAAAATACCGTTCACTTGTAATTGGTTATTATTTAAAATAAGAAATTTACTTCCATCTCAGAGGAAGTAATTATTATAATAGATTATTAGCTATTAAATATTTCTCAAAACCTATCATTACATTCTATTTATTGTATGAACTATTTCGTTTCGACCAGAAAATGCTGTTGCAACATTATTTATAATATGAAGACGAAAAAAAATAAAAATAACTACTGTAGAAATAAATATACCTATAAAAGACATGCACACGTTCGATACTTACATAAAACAGTTATGTTCATTTTTAAAATTGAACTTTAATGATAGTTTATATTATTAATAATAATAATAAACCATAATATTGGCTATAAATTACCAAGATACTACTTATACCATTGATTATTATACATAATATTCATTATAATTATTGGTATAATTTTTTTTTTTAATGTGTTTTATATGCTGCTAAGAAAATATGTTATTTATTACAATTTAGAGCTTCTGTACTTCTCTTTTTGTTATACACATACGCTATTGAAATAATAAACATTTGTTTTTGCACAGAGATTTTTGGAACAAAAAATAAAGAAAACAAGAAAATAAAATTATTGAAATCAATTGTTAATGAACGATTTTGATTTGTGTGTAGAGCTTTATTATACCATAGAATAATTATTATTACATACATACAATTTCTTGTGCTTCAGTTTTAAACAGTATTTGAAGTTGAATTTTGGCATACAAATGAAGGTTAAGTATATGAATATATTATTAATTTAGGTAAATTTAACTTCGATTTGTCTGAAATATTTACACCCGAACTGTTGTTAAAAACTAAATAAAACGTTGCTATAATATCTGCTTAAATAGGTACACAAAATAGATGGAATATTATTGAAATTCGAAACATTATGAGCATAGAAACGCATGCTTTTTATTTTGCGGGTAATTTTCTGATACTTAAACGTAATAAATACTTTATGGACCAAAATCAAGATGCAAATAATATATGCTTATAGGCTTCATGGTTATTGCATTTAAATTGAACCAATTAGTTGGGTCATTTGTTTTTTCACATTAATTTCTTTTGTTTTTGAAATCAATGTTAATTAACCAATGTCAACTAATTTTTGAGATAAATCGATTACTGTTTTTGACAATATAAAATGTTTTGAGAAATACTTATTCGATCTTACGATAAATTTAAAAATTAAAAGAAAAAACAAATATATAAAAATTCAACAATTTTTAAATAATATTTAAGATGTTGATATAATTCTTTCCAAGCATTTCAATTTGAAATGGATTTTTCTTTCTTTTTAGGTCATTAAAAAAAAAATAATAATTAGCTAATTGTTAATTTAAATATTTTTATATTAAATTAATTTTATGTTAACGAAGTTATTTCGATAAAATACAAAATACAGGATTTATGAAATAACCGGAGACAGAAATATGTGAATAAACTCTGTAATTACTTTCATTAATATACAATATATGCATAATTTATCATTTATATAAGTTGATATAAATAACATATCAATATCAATATTCATTTAAGATGGTGCCATAGATTTCTCTGGCGCGGCGCTACCATAACTATCAAATCGAGAAATTTAATCCGTTTTTATTGGAATTTTATTACATCTTTAAGGCTATGTGGTATGCGTACACCGCTTTACAGCAACTTTACAATTATAATTGAAAATCATAAAAATAAAATTGAATTAAAATAAGATAGAAAAACTTAATGTGTACAACGTGTTAAGTTATGCCATTATATTTAAAAAAAAAGAAAAAAATGTGATGCTGGTACAGGATCAGTTCTAGATAATTATAATATATTTAAAGCGTAACTAAGTGAATGTAGCACATCTTAAAGCTATAATAAATTTGATTGAAAACAGTAACCAAACCAGGTCATTAACTTAGACGAAATGATAATTGGCATCGGAAGATTCGAAATATGCGGTATTAGAGAATGTTAGCTTTACTGAAATTATATACTTAATCTGTGTGTTTTAGAATATGCTCTGATATAAACCTCCAAAGATAGTTGAATGGGAAAAAAATCAAGAAAAAATAAACTCAATAATCCAAAGAAAATCAATTGAAAATATTTTTACTATTTTAATTAAAACAGTTCGTTGAATTTTGCTTCGAATGAATGGTTGATGATGATCAAAATCAGAGCACTGATAAGAAAAAAATAATTAATAAAAATAAAAATTTCAACATTTTTTTTTAATTGTAATATTCAACAAAATTCTTGCTCTGTTCTCTATTCCTTCCCTTCTTTTTCTTCTATCTTCTCAATATATAGAATGACTTTTCCAGTTATTTATTATTTATTGAAAAATATTTTATAATATCAAAAGCACTTATTCAGTATTCTGAACAACTTCATTAGTTATTCTATAAAATAAATTGTTATTATATAATCATCATCATTAATGTAATATTAAATAATAATAATAATATTCTGAAAATATGTCTTGTAATATGCAAAGTGTTAAATGGGTAACGGTGGCACTGACAATAATTTGAATTTTATTCTAATTAGATAAGTGATAATAGATATTTTTATTACAATATTTGTATTTAAATGAATCTTGAATGTTATATAAAGACCTGATATTTTCGTAATCGTACAAGTTGATAGTGTCATTTATAGCAATATTTATTTTTAAAGTAATTGTTTACTATATGATTGGGTATACGTTCATACCATTAACATTTTTGCAAATAATAATAAATTTTCGCTTAAGTACTTGTTAGGCGTAGGATGTTTGTCTGTAAATGTTAAGTTTAACTATTTCATTTTAATTCAAAAATGTTCAGAAAAAATATTTTTTTTTTCTTTTTTCAGTTTTCACTTTGAAATTTTACTCGACAATAAATTTATGTTCAAATAATAATTAATATGTTTGCGTAGATTCTTTAGTATTTATATTATATAAGTTAATTAAAATTTTAGTGGGTTGCATGACTTCAATTAACTGTTTTATCGTGCTATTGAGTAAGAAATATGATCTTAAATTATGCACTATCTGAATACATATCGAATATAAACATATAAGAAATATGAATATTGAAATATACGAGTACATATATTGAACGAAATGTATAGTATTTATAATTATGGAAATACAGTAAAACCTCATTTAAAAGAGCTCTGCTGTGTCACAACTTCTCGTTAGATTTATTACACAAAGTCTTAACCAGCATAGAGTAACAATCTACGTAGTTGTTTTGTGATTCCAGTAAAGAATAACTTCATTTTAAAGTCCAAAATTTTTTGATAGATATACAAATAAAACAGTTACCTTTTATAAGTTTTAATTTTATATTTTTTTTAATAGGTTTCATTGTTTGTTGATTTTATAGATATATATTGCAATTAGAATTATGGAATTATTGACATCGCATTTGTGTTTTTTATTTACAGCACTTTTTAATGGATTAATTAAAAATAAATAAATAAATTTCCTTTGGTGAACAAGAATATATGGTAATCGTGGTTCGAGAATAAGGTTCGTTATGAGAATCAGACTTTTTCATGGAATTGTCAACAAAGCTGCCAATGGATTGTTACACGACTTCATTTTTGTGAAAAAAAAAGCGCGCAAATTATCCTCAAAATTTCAAAAGTGCACAAACAAAAAAAAAAAAAAATTTACGAAACCAATAATACTTGACTTTTTTTTTAAATGATTAAAAAAAATACATTAATTTTACAACCAAATTGTAAGGGCACTCCCACTCATATAATGTATTCCGAACAAAATTTAAAAACAAATTTTACAAAAACTGATCAGGTTAAAAAGAAAAATTACTTGAATTAATAACCATATAAGTGATAACTATAGAATTCATAAAATATGTATATTCAAAATAAATGAATGAGGTGGTAAAAATATCTAAATTATTTTATATATATTAATATAGAAATAAATGACTGTATGTAATACTCTTACAATTATACAACTAAACTATTTACCATCTTTCTTAAAATATTTATATATATATGTTTTTTTTATATAAAACTTACAATCACATATTCCACTTATCGGTTTAGAAATATTCTAAACGCTATATGGTCTGGTGAATGTATGTCCACTGTATTTTTCCATTATTTTCATTAAGAGAATGTCCCTTAATTTAACTTTAGTTTAAATTGTTTTGGAAAATCTATATAACTGATTTCAAACAGAATATAGTTTGTAGGTTCAATTAATATACAAGCACTGTGCATATTAATTTAAAACATAAAACAAATTAATTAATGACTGGAATAAATGTATATAAATATATAAATAAAAAATTGTATCAATAGGTACTAACCTCATTTAATTTGTACGAATAAATTAACTATTTAAAATCAATTTATTATAAAAGCTTTACAGAATTGCAACTAAAATTAAAGTTTAAATCATTGCTCTATTTCATTTGCGATAAGAATTACTAACACATAAATTGTGAATGGATTGTTTTATTGTGTACAAAGTCAATTCAATTGAAAATTGAAATAAATAAAATAATAATATGGTTCTGTTACGTATGTGAGTAACTCTTACGTATGACATAATGATTGCGATATAATTGTCCTCAGAAATATTGTTGTATAAATTCAAGGATAGAGTTTCTAAATAAATATATACGTATTGCTCAGATGCTAATAATAAATAAATACTAACAGGCCATACGTTATTAAGCAACTTAATTTTTATAGTTAATTTCATTAATTAACCAACTAAATTATGTTTCATTCAAAATCGTCGACTTAGTTTTCCAGATATTCAAAAGAAAATATTTCTAACAAATCTCAGTTTTTTTTTTCTTGTGCAAAAATAAAACTTCAATTAAACTGTGTCCACTAGTTGAAAACATTCAATAGCCGTCATATAATATTTTTCAATTAATTTTATTATTTATTTAGAAAATACTGCATATTATGTTGTCACATGCACTTCAATTTAAACATTTTTAAATGGTTTTTATTAATGACAAGGTCACATTTAATGTATTGTATATTGAATATTGCACACGATGAGAATTTGTTTTTGCTTATATGTCATATATAAGCCGGCGTCTTGACTCATTTACATTTTCTATTATTTTATTTATATTTACTGTTGCCATACTGAATTATTATTAATACTTTCAGTAGAATATCATATCTATCTGTAGTCTGTACTGTATATACAATTGTACAATTATTCATAAATAGAAATAATTTATTATTAGTTTTTCTAATATGTAATCATTTCGCATAATTTATTGTGTATTTACAATTAAAACATGGTATCGATATATTTTTATTGATAAATTTGCTCATAGAATAGTAAAATAAAGTCTAATCTATAATATTTCTCTATATACGTCAACGTTAAAAACGTAAATGACACGACAGATAACATGTATTTAAAAGTAATATAACTAAATTTGTTGGTCTGTGAGTTGGAAATCTTTTACCAAGAATTTATGTCAAACTGGCGACAATTCCAAGTAGATATATCTAATGCCTCATAAAATAAAAAAAAAAATAAAAAATAAAAAAATAAAAATGTACATAAATAATCAAATCGATATAAACTGAACATGCTGCTTTATCTTATCTTTTGCCGTTTTTCGTTTGTTTGTATATGCTTGTACGTCCACAGCTATTATAACAAAAATAATCAAATGTGTATTTCTTTGGTTTTTATCTATTTTATCTTCACAAAAACTTCTATCTACTTTATGCACAATTAAATTTGTATATTGAATTTGATATTAAATTAAATTCTAAAAATATAAAAGAAAAAACAAAAACAAAATAATATTGCAAATAATTCGGCTGTATTAGTAATATTCAAAAGATATAATTCTTGAATTAGCTAAAATTTTCAAATAATATGCGAATTCCATAATAACTAATAAACACAATATAGTATAAATAGTTTTATCAGTATTAGTTTTAAATTGTGTATTACACACCTAAAGGAACTTTATGATTTTTCATAATTTCATTTGGGATTTAAGTCAGATCTTTGTTGGGAGCTAAGTTACAAGTTTATTAGCGAATTATGTCACTGGAAATTAAGTTATACACACCCAAATAGCTGAATACATGCAATTTCAACACAATACAAAAATAAAATAAAAGAAAATCATATATGTAATATACGTCAATATAAAATATTTTGTCGTTTTAAACAATTTTGTAAAAAAATATAGTATTTAATTAATAGAAAATACATTTTAATTACTTATTATACTTAAATTATTGTGTTTAATTAATATTAATATATTGCAAATTTTATTAAAGCAAAATTTAAAATTAATAACACAATATAAATTGCAATCAAATTATTATTATTAGGATTATAGCGCGAGGCGTATGCAAAACACAACCTTTCTCATCGGCTGTCAATCACTGAATCCTACTAAACATCCGAACTATAATCATTCTCTTATATACGGTGCAAGTAACCAAAACACAATGAAATCTTTACTTCGAGTAACCCACTCTTTCTATATCCATCATATTTAATTTTATGAATTCTTAAAAGTTAATTTCTAACGTATCGTAAAATTTATCGTGGACTCAAGTTTTGGATGGTGAAATAATACAGTATAACTTTTTTAAGTGGACCAGTCCATGGATAAAGCGATGCCGCAGTTAGTTTCAATTAGTGCAACTTTTTTCTTCTAAGTGGATTAACTAAAATTTTTTTTTTTTTACATAATAGCGTCTACTCTTTGCTAAATTTGGACTAGTGGTCCACTTAGGCAAGTTATACTGTAATAATATTGACTCAACTTGTGCATTCCTTCTTTTTTTTTTCTAAACTAACCACAAATCAATATGATCAATAGTTTTACCCAAATTTTACTTTAGTTATCCCACAGGTAGTGATTATGGTAGATGGTGAACAATGTACCACCACACCATTGATAAATTCATGCTATTTTATTACCTAAATGATTTTTTATACCTAAAGTAAATCCTTGTTTCGTAAATTTTATCGTAGTTATTCTTAACCTTCTCATAAAACAAACATATTCTCTGTTGATATGGTTGTTAAGACAAAAACTGTTTTCATATTATTAATATTATACATTGTATATATTTAGAAAAAGAGACGAACCATATTTCTTCTACCTGATATAAATGAATATTATTTTTATTTTTTATCTTCCACGAACCATTCATATTCATTTGCATAATAAGATCGCTTACGACCAAAAACGAATAAGTACTAACGTTAAAAATTTAAAAATAATATTGTAGGTATATTATAAATAAAATAACAAAAAAAAAAAAAAAAAAATACAGAGTCAAGACAGAGACGACCTTGGATCATTATTTTAATTTCAACGCCCTACTATAAACGGAATAAATTATCAACATATTTATATGACTTTTAAAAGATAATCATCATTAAAATGTTTTAAAAGAAAATTCCATCGTTTGAATGGTTCTCTCATATTATTTTTCTCTCATAAAATGATTTGAATATAAACATTTAAAAGCAATATATTGATTGAATAAACAACACATGTTGGATTGATATGTTAGGTTATTTCCATTGTGAATATCAATTTTATGCATATTATATTCATTTTAAAGCGCCATATTACCATAATGAATGAATATCATTGTTTTTAAATACTTATACTTTTATACTTTATTGCGACTTACTCATTGTTGAATTGTGAACTGAGTTTACCTTCCTAAATTCAATCTTACCAATAGGTATATGTAATGTAAATCAACTATCTACGCACTTTTCTATCAAATATTATTTATCTAGATGTGAATAGATATTATTATAATATTTTTTCTATGCATTAAAAATATTTATTTTGTTTGCTTTTTGTATGTGGATATTTTATGTGTTGCTAACAAAAGTACCATTTATACAATTTAAAGAGCAAATGAGTGACTTTCTACTTGTTTACTGACCGGACCACTATATTCTACATGTTTATTTAGGTTTAAATGCTTTATAAAAATGTCACAAAATGCAACATGACTTTAAGTAATACGATATGAAATATTTTCTTTCTTTCTTTCTTTAATATATATAAATATATAAATAAATAAATATATATACTTATATTATATATTGTATATTGTTATAAGTATGAGTATAATTGTAAAAATAGTGGCTCTGGCAAGTGTTGGGTAATTGATACCGTTAATATGTGGGTCTGTAGGAAATTATAGTGTTTTTTTTTAAATATATTTGTAGTGACTTTATATTATTTATTTCTATGTTTAAAGTACAACTCCGTTTGCCATAAGAAACGTCGTTACTATAGCGAATTTTTGTATACTTAGCGTTAGTGAAGAGTTTCAATAATGTGACATTTTGTCTTTAAGAGTCTTCTAACCCATATAAAAACGAACCTTCCAACTTATGTTTAGAAACTATATATGTATTGTATCACCGCACGTTTATATATGGTATAACATTCGTTCTTTTCATCAAATGTGGGAGTAGTCAATGGCTACCGGACGCTATCATGTTTTAAATATAATGAATCGGCTGGTAATCTGATAACAGAGAAACGGTCGATAATACATCCATTAAATGTGAAAAATATTCCCGATATTTATATGCGTTAGCTGTATTGCTGTAATCTATGTAATTATATACTGCAATAATAATAAAATAAAACATTGTCTTAATTCACATATACAATAAAAATAAAATATATTTACTAATTAATTAATAGAAGAAGCTAAATTTTTGCAGATATATTTAATGAAGCCTTTTTCCTTAAAAGATTCACTTATCCACAGTCGGAAACAGCATCGCCAAAGTGAAATTCATTTAACCACTTGATTGATTAGATAACCGTTTGGTTAAAGATCATTCTACATATAACAAATTGTCGATGGAAAGCCATTCAGTCTGGAATATCATTTACATTTTAATGAAAGATTTTTCTAATTCGAAATCAACCCCTAGTGAGGAGACAACAATTCGACATACGGTATATAAATATATATATTTATATATTTTTTAATAAATAAAATAGTTTTTATTCCTTCAACATTCAATAAATAAATTAACAATGGAATAACTGTCCAAATAAACATTAAATTTTTAAGCAAACAGTTCTAACCATAAATATTCTTTCTTTTTTTTTCTTGGATTTGTGTGTGGTCCAGTCCACATTGATATATCTATTTATTTACTTATAAATATTCTTTAACATTTAACTAAACTGAGTTTTTTTTTTATCTCAGTTTTGTGGTGAAGTGCAACAGTCAAAATAAAGAAAATAAAAGTGTTAAACGTATAAATACAAATCGCATCGCACCCACATCTACCAACAATGCTTTTTTTATACCTCCGTTTAATAGTTTTATTTATAGAATATGAATTTTCAATTCATTTGGGTTGAAGATGTTTCTGTTTTTATATGACAATAAAAACCTACCTCAATTTTATTTAAATTTAATATACTAAATGATTGTTTGAATTTGTAAACGGCAATAAATAACAGTGTATTGAAGATAAGTATATTTGAATTTGTATAAGGGCATATATTATAATAACAATACTATTAAATTATAATAATTTTGTATCTATATTTTGCTTTTCAATCGTGTTAAATTAAATTTTAGTTTCTATGATTCACCAACATTTCTGTACATACGAAGTATTTAAACACTAGAAGTTTTTCTTTTTTTATAAAAGTGTATTAAAAAGTGACATTTCAAATTTTCCCTTCATTCTATGAAAAAAAAAATCGGGCAAATCTCCCCAATTTACAAAATTTGCACAAACAAAAAAAATTGCGAAACCTACACTTGATTTTTTTCAAAAAAAAATTGTTTTTAAAAATGAAGTGAAAGAAGAAAGAATAATTTACCAGTCAGAATACAGATTTGCTCACGTTTATACATTTTCTTCTTTTTATATGTTTTTTTTTTTTTTATTATAACTTAACTATTATACTCTGCTAAGATGCCGCTTATTATAAAATTAATGCGTTTGATTTCTACTTATTTTTTTTTTTAACGTGTCGTGAAATTAATTCCCTTCAAAATATCGTTGCTCACCGAAATTTTAGAGAATAAAAAAAATATTTATTTTTTTTTTTATATAATCTATGTTTAACACTTGACAAATGCAAATTAAAAAAATGTTCATTGTATATTTGCATCAACATTTATTTCAACTCCATATACAAGATAAATACTTTATTTATTAGTTTCATGGACATATGATTTCAATTATTTCTGAAACCACAAACTGTTTAAACGCTAAGAACTGAAACCACAAATTAAATATCCTTTTGTAATAATGACATCAATCATATTCAAATGAATTTTAACTGACTGAAATATTGTATTAGTGGTACTTATTTGATAGGCGAATTTTGTTATGTACATTGAACTCATTTTTGTTCTATTTTGTTTCGTACATTATAGGATGGTATAAATAAATTATCGAAATTCTATGACACGTTTTTTTGTTTCTGTGCCATTTTAATGAAAGTAATAATTATTCTTATAAAAAATTCCAAAGAATTTTATTTTTTTAGTTTATTATTTTCAGATATTTTGCTTCTTAATGGTTTGAATCAAGTAATAAGTGGTAGTTTTTCCTTTAAATTTTTTTTTTGTTTTGTTGTTGAGCTATTAATGTTTTCCTGAAACCCTACAAAATTTTTTTTTTACTTATATGCTATTACATATTTGTGAAATTTACTCGTTTTATTTTAAGATATGTATAATGAAGGTGATAAACCAAATCTTACATTTAGCTTAATATCCCATTAAAAATAAAAATAAAACACACAAAAGCAGTGAAAAATATCTTTAAACATCCGTATTACAAATACGACGTACTCTGAATAGTAATGCTTTATTAATTATTACACATATGGCATTATAAATAAGACAACTGCCATTAAATCAGTTTCAAAGCATATGCAATTTGAGTATAAAATGCCAATTTGCGTAAAAATATGATGTTCACACATTAATTTGATGAGGGTCTAAATTCACAATAATGACTTATAAAAATGAGTAAAACCATTATATTTTATGGTGTGTTTTTAGCAAATATTTTGTCACTGGTATATTGAAACAAAGAACATACCGAAATTGTCCATAAAGCTCATTTAAAATTCATATAGTTTGCTAAAAAAAAAAAAAATGTATATATTTATTATACATGATGTATCAGGGAATCGGACTGAACCAAACCGTACCGAACCGAACCGAATCAAACTTTAAGAACCGCTGTCTTTTTTTACTCCGGAACCGAACCCCTTTTCAATTTTTGTTGATATGCGGTTTTGTAAAATTGTTCTTTAGTTTACTTTTTTTTAGGGAATTGATCAAAAAATTATACTTTATTTAACTATTTTACTAAACCGAACCTCAAGAACCACTTTTCAGAGCCGAACACTTAAATTTATTTACAAGAACCGAACCCCTATTTTTTTTATAAGAACAAACCCTCAGAACCGAAACCCTAAAGAACTGAAGGGGTACGATTCCCTGGTGCGCGTATGTGTGCCATTGTGTTGTGTGTGTATTTAGAAGTACGAATAGTAGTATAGATATAATGAAACCTATAAATAAAATCGTACACTAAACGGGTTGTCATATTATGCGGCTATTCACCTTATACGGGTTAAACTAATAAAATCTTCGGTCTTGTTATTGTGGCGATTGGTATATAGATTTTGTTTCAAGCATATAATTTTCTTTTATTATTATTATTATTATTATTATTTTTGTTTGCCTTAACATTTTTATGTCCTTCTATGTAGTTAACAGATATAAAAAAATTCTTGAGTTGAGATAAAAATAATACATTTCTTAAATTTAAGTGAAGAAAAAGAAGTAGTATCCAAGTTTTGTGCACGGTATTTTATTGAAAGCAGCAAAATTAAAATTATTTTGCTTAATCGAAAACAAAAATAAAAAAAAGAATAATAATGTTGCAAACGAGTAACATATTTGTTAATCCATAGCCCCAAATATAAACTAGATTTGAAGATCCAGTTCAGAAACTGGTAAATTTAAATTTATTATTAAAAATTAACATAAATCATCTTAAGTTCATCCACGTATTTATAATTCCATTTCTGAAACAATCTCTATTATTTTGAATTAAATGACACGGTCATCAAAAATAAAAGAAAGAAATAAAAGTAATGATTCTTGCTTATAAATAAATATGAAATAAAATTCATATTGCAGAATTGCACAATTGAAATTAAAATAAATAATTTAATCATTTATTTTATAAAATTGCGCGCATGCAATTATTTGCATTTGAACCCACGTTTGCCTAGAGTTTATTATTTATAAACGCTGTCTACATTATACTCACTGTTATCATTAAATGAATATAAAACCTACTCAGCATAAATTAATCGTGTTTTTGACCTAAATAAATAGAAAAATCAATACATATTCACACCTTCTGATAATAATTTTTGTTTAGAATTTGTTTTATAGCCACAAAGAATACCTAAGGGAAATATATAGAAAAACAACTGGCAAATTTCCTCCTTTTTTCTGTTTATCCGCCTTTAATTTTAACATATTTATTTATTGATCAATTTTGTTTTGTTTTACTTCTCGGAAACTATGAACACTAAAATAGCGGTCACCAATCAATGGATAAGTGTTAATCGAAATACAGAAATGAATTACATAATTATTGATAGTCATAGTTAATGTTTCATTGTTACAGTAGCATTGAATCGGGTATCAAACCATATAATCAATAGAGCATAACAAATTTAATAATGGTGTAGCCACATCCTTTATATTCATTATTTTATATTGATTTGCTTAGTCAACAGCATCTCTTTTATATGTAAAGAAACGTGATTTACGGAAGACAAGAAAGCAAACATTGATTTTGTGTAGTCGTTTTGTCGAATGAATACATAACTTGTAATAGAAAATACCTGTTTCGTATTTGATGTATTTCAGAATCTGTACCTGCTGGCCCGATCTAAAATTGCAATAAAAACATGTTTTATTGTTTCACTATGTGTATTATATTTTATTAATTTTTATTTTTATTTAAACTACTTTATATTTCTGTTACAATTTCCGTATGATATTTTTACGCTAAATGCATTTGATTTTGTAGTGCAATTATTATCGTCATTTGTAACCTCACATCTGAAATTACATCATATATCTGTCTTCAATTATATTTAAATGTGAATTTATTTCAAAATTCAATTAAAAGTAAACATTTCTGGCATACATACCTACATTTTTATTATTTCTGTGAAATTTGCGTGGTTAGTTTTAGCAATTAAATACATTTTATTTTAATGTCAAAATTGAAAATTGATTTATACAAAACAAAGTTATATAAAGCTCACTAAATATATATTTAACCGTGTTCAGGTTCACTGTTCAAATCAATGTTGTTTTCTATTTTCTAATATTGACTGAATAGGTTGAATACCTATCTCATTAAATTGTTTAAACTACAATTTTCACATATTTATTTTGTAAGATAAGAAATTTCTACTCTATTGATATTTCTCATGCAGTAAATCATACATTTAAAATCATATTAGTTTTTTTTTTTTAAAAACAAATATTTAACATATAGTTATTGAAATATGAAATGAATCATAAATACATTTAAAATGATTTTTTTTTTAAAATATGTAGCTCAAATCAATTGATAAATATTTATTATTACGATGTTTATAGTCTAAAGGGTTAATCCCATAGAAAAAAAGAAATGAAAAATATTAATATGATGTCATTATTTTATTTTAAACAACAGCTTGTTTTACGAAGAAAAAAAAAATCAGAAAAAATACTAGAAAGTATTTATTTATTTTTTGTTTTTTAACCACAATTTTCATGGATCAATAAAAATGATTAATTGTTGTTTTAGAAATTGTGGCAGATATTTTGTGTGTCAAGATTTCCGGCTAGATGAATTAAAATGATTTAAAAAGTTTTGACTAATAAAAATATGAAACATTCAATATATGATATAGATAATATAGAACCAGAGAGTAAATTCATTTTTATTACACATTGTATTTTATGGAGGATGTACTATAAACAAAATACTATTTATTTAGCGCATTAAAGTATTTCAAAAAAAGAAAAACGAAAAAAGAAATAAAGAAATAAGAAAAATGTTGTAATTTCTAATTAAATTATTTTTATTTTTATTCTAATCGGAATATGGTAACTACACATTGACAATTACATACATTTACACAAATTTATTCCGAAATAATATCCAATAAAAATTATGTTAATACGTCGCAATCGCAAGTAACATTTTACTAAAAATAGTTTTCTTTATAAATATTTGATAATAATTATAGAATAAGAAATTTATATTTGAATATTTAATACTTAATTGACCGGTTGTCTATGGCTCTATCTCATAACACATATATTGTAGACTGGGTTAGATATTTAAAAAATAGGTAGCTGTCATCAACATCAATTAAATACCAAATATACATATATAAATATAAGAAATATTAACACGCACATGGCTCTTTTCAATTCTAACCATTAGAATTTATTCGGTTATTTATAACAAAGTAACTAGACGGTTGCTTAGAAATTGTAAATTGTTTCAATAAAACAAAGAAGAAAAGAGCGATAATGGTTTTTAACAAAAAAAAATAATATATATATAAAAATAAAGATGAAAAAGAAGGAAATTAACGTCAATAAGCCGCGTTGAAAACCAAGAGCACATAAAAACCATGAGAATATTCAATATAACAAATGAAAATTATCGGTTAAAACATGTTAAACATCGTTGTATACCTACCATTTAATGTCAAATTTAAAACAGATCATTAATCTTCTTTATATTCATTTAATACGTAGAAAATAAGAAACACACACACTGCTAATGCCATTGGTAACATAATTTTAACAGTTTTATATACCTTTTTCGGAAATTATCTATCGATTTTCTTTGTTTTCAGGGCATTTCAATTTGTATATTATTTTAATATTATGTTGAATCTCTTACCAATTTTGTCTATTGCAGACATTCTAAATTCTGATCAATAATATCTTTTATTTTACTTCTTCTTTTTATAATATTAATGGATTGTCGATGTTTTTCCAACATTTAACATATTATCACAAAAGTAGAAAACTTGGTATAAATTTATAATTTATGTATTAAAACCTATCGAGATATAGGTGTAGGTACTTAAGTAAGACTATATCATATTATATTTTATAAGATTAGCGTTTCACATATTTAGAGCAAAAGTGACATTAAATCGATCTTTCTCATTTTATTTTTGTATTATTTTTTTTTTTTTTTTTGATTCGACAGATAGTAAATATTTGATTTTGGTCATATACACTTTATTTGATAAATTGTATGTGTTATAATAGTACACAGTTAAGTCAGATTATCTATATTTCCTTTTATTTTCGAAAGATATAAACATAATATATATTATATAAAGAAATCGAACGGTATATTTTATTATTATGTATTATTATTATTATTATTATTATTTTGGTTGTGTAGAAAATATTGTGAAAGCTCACAAAATATTATTACCAGAATTCTTATA